>JAOXJP010194603.1:0-12188 GCA_025762735.1 Platanus orientalis
GATAGAAGTAATATGCCAGTCTATAATGATGGGAAACGAAGATTAAAATATGTTAATCGAGGAATTAGTTATGAAGAATTACTTTTTTAGATGTACGAAGTGAGCATGACGACTTCCAACTAGTGCGAAGTAACACTTAAATACTCCTATCCCTTACTAGAACAATTGTTCGTTGTAGATTTATGTGGTGATCAGGATATTAATGAGATGTTCATTGGGCTTCCATATGAATGTCGATTCATCTACATATACATCATCAAATCACTCATTGAAGTTCAACCTAAAAATGTCAGTACACGTGAGTTGGATACCAAAGAAGCTCTTGATTAGTTCCTCCACATCAAAGGTAGGTATTCAATTAGATATCATAATTTTTTTTTGTTAATATTGTGTCAAAAAAAAGTTATAGCTAACTTTTTTTTTCATAATGAAACTAACATAAATGTGGGCCCAAGCCATATCGGATGTGAAGCTAGACATGCTCCCAATTTACCCTCAGTTGCTCCTAAATCGTCTTTGAATTTAAGGTGTCAAATATATATCATTGTAATTGAATATATTGATTTATTATAGTGAAAAATTTGTAGTCATTATTGACTTGTTTCAAATCATGTGATGGCAATAGAGAAATAGAAGAACTATTAAGAAGGTTTGGTACAAGTGATATACCAATTCAATCTTGAACTACAGACATTGATATGGCTTCAACATCTTCTTCATTTCATAGGTGCATAAAAGTATTTTATAGTACTTTTGATATTATTTTTATTAATGTAATAATAAGTCATAGTTAAAATGTTTCAACTATGGTACCAAGCAAAATGAAGGACCAAGTCATGTTGAAAGCAAAGCTAGATTTGCTCCTAATTTCCCTTCAGTTGTTCTTGTATCATCTTTGACTTCAAGGTTTGAAATGTTTAAGATCATTATTGAAAATATTGAAATTACCTACAAAAAAAGTATTTATTTATTGTAGTGATAAATGTGTGGTTATCATTAACTTGTTTTGAATCACATTAATGGTATTAGAGAAAGAGAAGAACTAGTAAGAAGGTTTGGTACGAGTGATACACCAGTTCAATCTCCAACTTCAAATAGTGATATGGTTTCGACATCCTATTTGTTTCATAGGTGCGTAAAACAAAAAATATTATATAGTATTTGTGATATTTTATTATTATAATAATTTGATATTTTTGATTTTTTTTATAAGAATTAATAAGATAGTATCACATACACTTTAAGTGGCCAGGGCTCATTCAAAATTAATAACTCAATTACTTCATTAAGAGTATTTGATGTCAATGAAGGGAGCGAATTTGAAGGATCAATGGAAATAATATCGAAATAGATAATAATTCAGAAGAGTATTCATCTGATGATAAAAGATTTGAGGATGAAAGTGTTGGACCAACATTCATAAGGATTCATGATGATTTCATCGTAGGGGACAAAGATGTTGAAATTGATCTTGATAATTGTTCATGAGGCGACATTTCACTTAGTGTGGGAAAGATGTTTACATCAAAGGATATATTCCATAATGTATTGAGGGAATTTGCTATGAAAAACAATTTTGAGTTAAAACCATTGAAGACTTGTTCACAAATGATCACAGCAAGGTGTGCAAGTGAGTGTTGTTCATGGCGTATCTATGCTTTAAAGTTACCCGGTGTGCCTATTTTTAAAATAAAAACTTACACAGTGAAACATACATGTGTGAGAGCAACCATCGGTCGAAAGACGTCGTCAATGTACAATTGGTTGGGTAGCTAATTTCATAAAAGACCATTTGAAGAAGCATCTTACAATTACTCCTTTTGAAATTATCATAGCAATCCAAACATGGATAGGTGTTACAATAAGCTATAGTAAAGCATGGAAGGCAAATGAAAGAAGTATGGTTGATATTTTGGGTAGTTGGGAGTCATTGTATAAATTACTACCATCATATTGCACAAAGTTAAAGTGAGTGGATCCAAAAGTGGTTATTGTGCTTTGTTGCCAAAAAGATGATGCTTTCTTTAGCTTTTTTTGGGCATTCGGTCAATCCATAAATTGTTTTAACGTGTTATTGGACCCATCATTTCAATAGATGGAACACACTTGAGAGGAAAATACCTTACCAAACTTTTAATAGCCAAGGCAATTGAAGGGAACAATGGTTTATTTTCATTGGCATATGCAGTCATTGAATCAGAAAACAAAGATTCTTAGGAGTGGCTTCATTTCATAATTTGTTTTAATTTTTGATAGGCAAAAATGATTGATGGAAGTTGTGCCAAAAGTTTTCCCAAATGCGTTTCATAGTTTTTGTGTGAAACACTTGACCAAAAACTATTACACAAAATTTAAGGATGAAGTGGGAAGGAAAAAAATATGGAACATTGCAAGGCTATATACCATCCAAGATTTTGAGCGGACAATGTATTTCTTGGCAAAAGACCATCTAGATTGTCATAAATGGCTAAAAGTGATTAATCCAAGACATTGGTCTACAGTGTATTTTCCTGGTAAAAGATATAATATGTTGACCACAAACATTTCCGAGACCACAAATGTTGTTTTGAAGGATGCTCGGGTGTTGCCCATTATACACTTGATAGAAACTGTACGTGAAAAGATTACAAAATATTTCTATAAGAGATGTATTGATGGTGAAGCTATGAAATCTATTGTAACACCATTTGCAGAGAAACATTTGGAGGGAGTATCCGAAGATGCACGATATTTTGATGTATTTCCATCTAGTTTACATATTTTTTGGGTTGAAACTGCTTCATAGGCACATGAAGTGAATTTGTCTAATTGTACTTGTTCTTGTTGCCATTTTGACATTCTTGGACTCCCTTGCTCCCATGCTATGGCAGCAATTACTCATCGAGATGTTTCACCATATGAATATTGTGAAAAATGGTTTTATACTGAGATATACCGTCAAACTTATAGTAAGATCTTATGCCCCATAGTTGATGAGAGTCAGTGGAAAGTTATCCAATATGATGTTGTTATTCTTCCACCTCGTAGTAGAATCCCCCGTAGTCGACCACGAAAAAATAGAATCCGTAGAATAGGAGAGAAGAAATCTCATGTGCAATGCCAGAATTGCAAACGCTTTGGGTATAATCATAGGACTTGCAGATATCCGCCTAAATGATGTATGATGTTTCTTATTTTTTAAGAATATTTAGATATGTATAATACATTTGATTCATTATTAGATTATAGATTTTGATAATACTTTTATTTTCTTGTTTAGTGTTGGTATGAATGCTTTGTTTGATATTCCCTCCTTAATAGTTAGAACATTTTTAACTTTGTCGTTGTCGGTCCCCAACCTCGGATGAGAAAGGAGGAGGGGAAATGATCATCTTATAATGAGGATGCAACTTTTTCTAAAATTAGTGGAATACCTGTGCTATATAATAGAGATAGGAGGGAGTTGTTCAATCTTGCTTGTGTTATAAACTTAACATTCAAAACAATGGGACTGGGAGCTAGAGTTGTCTCTACTTGGGATATCTCTAAGGCATCATGTCATCCTGTCCTAATGTGACTATTTATTCTTTCTTTGAATAATCGATAATCTCGTTTTGGTATCCTTTTATTATGATAACTCTTATTTCATATTTGCCGGCAACTTTGCTCTATGTGTGTTGAGGTCAGTATTGGACATTTTTTTTATGCTTTTAACCCCCAAACACAGTATTGTGGTAGTCAAATTAATTTAGGCATATAGGTTGAGGTTTGAGTTTGAAGGTGATTTTGTTACTAATTGATTTAGGCTTTGGTTCAAATATTAGAGAACGATGAATATATTTTTATTTTTATTTTTTTGGAGAAATGTCTTCTATATGGTTAGTCATGGGGCTGATCACATTGCCTATTAGAATAGCTTCTTTACTTGAATTCTCATTCCCTTTATTACTGTGTTCCCCCTATTGTGATAATCTGTTAACTTACCAACCCTTCAAATATTTTTTATTTGTATATGTATATATTTGATTTGACAACCTATATGGCATATTAGGGATATATAATTTTTATGGATACATTTACCATCCCTTTATCTAATTTCCATTATTTTATAGGTTTATCCACCTTAAGGTTAATTGGTTGCTTTTCCTTGGGTTTAAAGTTGAATCAACTCATGAATTAGTTCACACTCTAATTCATTCATTAAACCAAGATTCTTATAAAGCTTACTTAGTGTGTAAAGATCTCTCTTCCTTCATTGTTGCATACATGAAAATATGGTTCATTTGCAATATGCAAATCTGTCTTTTTTTTGTTGCTTGTAGTATAATTCTTCATAGGAATGCTATTGCTTTTGTTATTAACTCCTTATGTCTTTTGGCTATGAGAGATAGCAGCAAGAGGTATAATTCTACTAATTTTATTTTATCACTTGAGACTGAACCTCTCATGGTCTTATTGGTTATGTGAAAAGCAACAAATAAGGTATGTTCTTTTAAACTTTGATTTATTTTAATTCATTTACACCAAATGATTTATCTAACTACAAAACCATGTTATGTGTAGGAGACATCTGGAAGGCTTGGCTATGGAGTGACCATGCTACTACGAAACGAGTAGGTAAAATGTTTATTTTGGATCTTCAACTTGTTTTGAGTAATTTAGTTAATTTGAATAGAAGTTTGTATATATTTATCTTTGGAATTCGTAAGCTTATGGAATACGGGATAATTTGGTAGTCTACTTAAATTATGTAAATATGATGAATATGAGTGGTGATGGACACGAAATTGTTGGGTGGACAGTGATGATGTCGTGGATATGAGTGGTGATGTATGATATATTTGGAGTGTTTTTTTGTTATTGTGGACTATCAAGTTATTGAAGAAGTGATATGGAGATCACTATTCATCCCTAGGGGGGCCATATTATAGCTGTTATGTTGCTGAATTTTTGACAGAAATGATATGTGGATTCCCTACTTAATCTCAATAAAATGAGATAAAAGGTGATGAGGGCAATGAATAGTTGATAAATCAAGATTGACCATTAGACTGTAACGGGTTTAAAGTAGGTAACCGTGAAAGCAGATGAGGTGGGGTGCCTAACACCTTCCCCAACTCATAAACGAACAACTTACCTAAGAATCTTTGGGAGTTAACCAATTTAAGTGTGGAGTCAGACATTTTAAATCATTTTCAAAATTTAAACTTGCTTTGTTTTCAAAACTGATGTCCAGTTACATCATTAAAAAGATTGGTGGCGACTCTGAATCATTGTGGGATTTTTCTACGATAGTTAAGTCTATTTCAAAAGGGATTTACCCGTCGTACGAAAATCGAGGCCCACACTGGCATGTCCATTGGGTTAGAGGAGGTAAATATATTTTTGAAATAATCAATGAAGGTTGAATTGATTTCGGCCAGGTCTTCCTTCCATTCTCCATTCCCATCTCTGGTTGCTACTATCCAATTCTTCCGTCTTTTGTTGAGAATGGACGCATGGAAAAATTTTATATTCTATCCCCATCTTTTATCTAGGAAATACATGAGTGTTGCAACCAATACATTTCCTCATCCTTGAGTAGCTCATTGTATTTATTGATTAATTCTCCCTCTTTTTGGGTGTTCTCCTCTAAGGCAGCTCCAACTTGAATTTGTGTCAGAGTTTCTCTTATAGTGGCTAGATCTTGTTAAATGTTCCCAAATTTTTGTTTGCTCCATTTTTTAATTTCTTTTTTGTAGTTGTTCAACTTTGATACAATGTCTGCTTCACTGCTTTAACCTCACGAGGCTTGAGAAAATTCTCAAAATTTTTCATGGTTAGTCCACATTGCTTCGAACCAAAAAGGTCCATTCTTGTACTTCCTTTTGGACTTTTCCAAGTTTTAGAGAATAGGATTATGATCGCTATTTATTGCTAGGAGATGGAGGACTGAAGCATTCGGGAATAGTAGTGTCCATTGGGGATCTGCAAAAGCTTTATCAAGCCGTTCTCTGATGAGAAATTGTGGCCTTCTCCTGTTTGACCAAGTGTAGGTTGGCCCTGAGTATCCTAAGTCAATTAATCCACAGTGATTGATCATGTCCTTGCAGTCCCTGTATGCTTAATCTAGGAATAAGTGTCCTCCTTTTTCTACTGGACTCAAAATAGCATTAAAATCACCTATGTTGCACCAAGGGTGAGTATATCCATTAGAAAATTGCTTAATATCATTCCAAATTTTATTTCTTTCATTTTTTTTGGACATCCATAAACTCCAACTAATTGCAAATTTGTAATGTTTTGGACCTCAACAACAATTAAATTATTGGATGATATAAGCACTTTACATGAGATAGAATCGTCTCAGAGGAGCCAGAGTCCCCTTGATTTCCTAGTAAATGGTACTATGGAGCAATTTAGTACATCAATTTTCTCTTCTTTTTTTCTTCGGGTAGTTTGGTTTTAGAGATGAATACCATGTTCGCTTGAGATGCCCGTAGCAGTGATTTTATTGTTCGAATTGTCCGGTCACTGCCTCCACCCTGACAATTCCAAGAAAGTATTTTCATTTTTCTGGCGGCTGTTCAAGGCCAGCTGCCACTACCCTTTCAGATGAGATGCTTGTAGCTTCCTTGAACTGAGCTTATGTAGTCTTCTTTCTTGGTTTAGTATTCCTCTGCACTATTTTCCTTCCCACCAATCGAGCTTGCGCCTTCAGATTTGAGGTGTTACCAGCCGTGCAATCATGTCTTTTAGAATTAGGTAACTCAAAGTCAAGTGCCCTGATTTTCCCCCAATATTTTTTCCCCTCTTGATTGTTGGAGTTTTCAAATTTTGAAAATACCTACGTCTCCAAGCACCCATTTGTTTCCATTGGAGTCAATTGGGTCATTACATGGGTAGGTTTGGTTCTATTGTTGAACCAACCTGGACTGGATTGGAGTTTGGTTTATATGGTGGGGATGACTTGTCCCCTTGATCTTCTCCTTGTGCCTTTTTCCAAATTATAGCTTATCCGGTTGTGTAGGGGATTTTGTGGAATATTCTTTCCATGTGAGTGGTTTTCCACCTCAATTCCAACTGAGTAAAGAGGTGAGTTGGAGTCGCACGATTTGCTTGGGAATATTTCCTTGTTACAAATATCTCTCCCTTGATTTTCTCCTTCAATTTCTTTCCCCTTATTTGGTTGAGATTTGTTAGGGTGTGAGAGATCTTGAGAATATTTCATCTCTATCTCTTTAGGACTATGGTTATCCGATCTTTGCTCAACCTCTTTAGTAGTTTTTTGAAATGAATCATGTCTGATTATTGTACGAACTAACCTTGTGTGCTTCTTCTTGATTCCTCACATTTTGGTTTGGATAGAATCTTGGGGAGATCTCACCACCTCCCATTGTGAGTTGGCCAAGCTGTTTCATATGCTGGTGAGATTCATGAGATTTTCCTTCCTTGCTGGTCGGCATGGTTTGTTGGAGATTTTATTGACCAAAATTGTAGGAGTATCCTACTAGGCGAGTATGGAATTGGCCTTGATTCCTGGGCTAGAGCATTTCATGAGATCACCAGTTGCTCCTTCCTTTTTGGTATTTCTAGTTGTCATGTTAGCCACGGATTTGAATGAGTTTGATTCATGCCATGTCAACTCATGTCTTTGCTGGTCGCCGGTGCATCACTCTCTTGCCAGATTGACTGAGATAAATCTTCTCTATCTCCTGTGGAATCAACTGCTTCTTCTTCCTCTTCCAGATATTTTGAGGCCCGTCTCCATCTTCCCCCTTCCGCCTTATTCTCATCACCATATGAAGGTTGCAACATTTCAAGTAGTTGGGTGTGAAGGTGCTCTGTGTATTCTCGGAGTCCTGACAGTTTGTGACATGATTCCTGCATGTGGCCGACTCAACCACAGAAGTTACAAAACCTCAACAACCTTTTATATTTTACATCAACTTTTTCATCCTCATTGTTCACCTTTTTTTATGGAGACTTGTTTCTTCAGGGGTTTGTTGAGATCCAAGAGAATTTTAATTCTCGTGTATTTGCTCCATTTGGTGCTTTCTCCCTGTGGAATAAATTCTGGTTCCCTTAGCTCCTTTGTAATTTTGTATGCTATTTTTTTTATAAGGTAGTTTACCCGAAACCCATGAAGTTGAATCCACATCTCTATGTTTGTGAACTCATACTTCTCTGGATCCTTATCTTTCTTGCATCTTTGTAACACAACGATGTCATTATTATATAACCAGGGAAACAACATCCATACTTTCTCTAGAGAGTTGGTGTCTGAGAATCTGATTAAAATTGCCCCTTTGTAGTACTTAAAGATCTTTGTCTGACCATACCGCTCACAGGCCCTTATGAGAGATTCCTTAAGTCTAACAAACCTCACCATTTTATCAGTATAGACTTTCACAAAGAGGCATGTCTTCCAATCTTTGACTTCTTTGGTATCTGAGGACTCAATATCAACTTGTTGTGGTTCTTCTTTGTCTTTGAGAAGTGCTACAAATTTGGTGACCAATTGTTCCTGATCACTATCCATCTTGTGTTTTAGCTTTTGTGGAAGATGATGGTCAATATGGTTGAGGTAGTAGCCGGGTAAGAGCTCATCATAAGATGAGAGAGAGATGCATCCTAAGATGAGGTAGTCTCTTACATATTGTACCCCCATATACATCAACACCTAGATTGCAAAATTAGAGAGAAAAATAATAGATATATTAATCTACTTTAAAGGAAAGATCAAAACCAGACCTAATGGTTGTGCTCATGCATCGGGGAACCTGATAAGAAGAAAAGATGAAATTTAGTGAATCAATTCATCAATACATTCAGAAATGTTAAACCTTCCGGCTATGCATAGGCGGTTGAAATTGTATTTGAAACCAAAATAATAAATTAAGAGGCAATCACATCTCTAGAGGAGATTTCATTCTAGCCAAGAGAATTCTAAAAGAGTGCTAGCTAATTGATTTAAGTTTTTTAGGGGTTAGGTTCATACGGGCTTACAATCAATTAGATGGTCACCACATCAAACCTATGAAAATGATGTTTCCAGAGGCTATCACAGAAAATATGTCCCACTAAGAATCAGACCATGGGCCAATTTTGATGAATTCAAACCCCCAAAGAAAGTTTTATCTAAGACCTTTTAGGTTTGAGTAGATTTGGACCACTTGTCTTAACTATAAACCAAATATTTAAGGCATGGGAGGAGCAAAAGTTTGGCCAAAAATTCAAGCAAGTGAAAAGAGGCTTGTCTAGATCTCATGATCTTAAATAATAGAATAAGGATACTTTTGGAGAGCTTACAAATATTAAAGATTGTTGTGGTGATCATCTAAATTGGTTAAAAAGTAATATTCTAAACTACCAAAAAATGTGTTTTTAGCGGTAACCTTTTCGCATCAACTTATAAGTTGACTCTGAATAGCATATTTTTCACCCAATACACTAAAAGTTGGAACAAATACGCTAACAGTTGGAATAAATTTTCCTACGTCAATAACTAAATTCTAGAAAGAAAAAAATCCAAGCCACCACCGCATCGGATTTGGAGTGATCCCTAAAGTCAAACTAAGGTGAGACTGACATTAGAGGCTGGCACATTAGTGCCGAAAAAGTGACTTACACTTTTTGGGGAATGCTTTTCACTTTTTGGTGCTGATGTGTTGGTCCTACCTTAGGGTCACTTTAGTTGGTCCAACCAAATCCTCAGGGGAGTCCTAACTACTTCCTACAAGTTTTTTCCACTCTCACGTGGTAATTTAGAAGGTTGGGCTTGGCAGAATTTATGGGTCTAGAAGTTTATTTTTCCACAATGTAAGAAAACCTACTTGACCTTGTTTGTGAAACTCGCTTAGAGACTGGCTAAAGTTGGAATGACATCAGTGCCAAAAACTGAAAAACATCCCCCAAAAAATGTATATCAGTTTTTCGGTGCTGATGTGTCAGCCCTAATGCCATTCCAACTTTAGCCACTTTCTAAGTTGTTGTACCTAATCCAGTCTCCACAATTTATAAGGCCTTGAAATATTTTTTGAGCATCTACTAAGCTTAGTGCAAGTCAAACCTTAAAAGCAATCACGCTCACGTGTCAACATAATTCTACACAATTGTATTTGCTCATATTTTCAGATCATTTGAGTACTCATTTGGAAGCTCTTAAATTGGGTTCTCCAAATTAACTATTCAAAGTTCCATGGATGCCGTGGATAAGAAGATGGAACTCGCTTGTTTTTATTTTGAGTGTTTGACAAATAAACATGGATAGCAATCTTTGTATACATACAATCATAATGTAAAATAAACATAGGAACTGATAATTACATGACTAATATATGGTGTTTATGGATGATTTATTTTCTGTTAGAGAAGAAATCGTTTATCGCAGGCATGACCTCAGGCGGGCGCTTGCGAAGGAATTTGCGTAGGCTGTGCTGGGTGTATTTCTCTCCTTCCTTTTCATTTTCAAGCACTGCTGTGGTACGGTGGGCTTTGTTGATTCTGCAAGTGCAATGAAAACTCATGCTAGTATAACATTTGATAAGTGACAATAATGGTTGCATTAATTTTAAAGATCCACATGACTTTCCCATTAGGATCCAAGGCCTGCATGCAAACCTTGAGCCTGGACCAAGTCAAATTATTTTTATAATTCAGGCCCGGGATCAGCCTAAAGCTCAATCCGAGCCTCATGATCCGTGTATGGGCTTGGCCCATCATCAGTCTAGCTGGATGTAGAAGAAAATTAAAACTTTATTTGGGCTAGGCCCAAATCGAGCTTAGGTCCAATTTTCATAGCCTCAGGCCGTTTCCAAACGTCATCCTGGCCTAGAGTTCTAATGCTGGAAAGCCAGTTTAGATGGTCCATCTTGCTGAAAGCATTATACAATTTATTCATGTAGAAGCTTAGTAGGGCCAAAGGGGCCCACCTGTTACTACTATCTCTCAACCTCTGGCACATGGCAAGATTTAGGCCAATAACCATCAGCCACATGGCAAAAAGAGGATTACATTGGAATACTGACACAGTGCACAGCGATTGGTCCTATAGGCTCGTCATGATTCATGAGAAAGGAAAAGGCATCTTCTGGGTATTTTGGTAAATATATCCTTTGGAAACCTGCATTGGATTGTTCATTCAAAAACAACCTTAGATGCCTTTCTCCGTCTCATGATTGGGCCAGTAGAGCTATCCCACTGTGTTGGCAAGTATTTGATTTCCTCCGATTCCCAATCCATTCTCTTTTTGCCACATGTCAATGGCTATTGGGTCAAATCACAACCACTTTCTTTATGTGATATAACCGTTTGGACTGTAGAGAGATTTAGAGCTGTAGCCAACTTCCCTGGAAAATGCATATAGATATAGAGATGGGGCTCAGGGGATTTGGTATGGCCTCTTAACAAAAGCCTACAGTACACCTGTAACCAGCAGGTGGACACATTGCATTGAAGAAGTGAAAATCTTTCCCTTAAAAAATGTAAATCACTTTTTTTTCAGTGCAATGTGTATGCAACTGCTTACAAGCGGACGGTAGGCATTCATTAAGGGGGCATACCAAATCCGCAGCTCGTAATAGACTTCCTCCACAGAGGTTCATCTCTGTTCCTTAGCCCATTTGACAATGGGTTCCGATCCTCTTATCATAACACACATGGGAAATTATAGGAGTACCAAACCATTCTATGAATCATGTTGCTCCGACCCAAAGATATTGCCTAAAATTGAATTCAACAAAGTACCTGACATCGGGGTTCAAGAGCATATTCCTTGTAAGCTGGAAGACACACATGCCTGCTACAAAGGTCATGGCGGCCATGAGAGGATAGACCTGATCACAAGACACCAAGTTAAGTTTATATAATCACACACATAGAACACATGCTAGTAAAATTGTAGGTGGGTTTAAATGTGATAATTTTTAATAATATGAGTATAATATATATAATATGATTAACATTTTAACGGTGATGAAATCGTATGCACCACGCCCTACCAGAACCATATCCCCGGTACACTCATACCTTGTACCACAAGACACAAGGGAGTGGGGCCCCATGCAAAAAAGTGTATGACCCCCACCCCCGTGAGCGGCCAGTAAGAGGGCAGACAAAATCTGTGCCAGAAGCGTCATATACATCACCAATCCATAGAGTCAGCTCTGGATGGGTACTACAGATTAGTTTCATCATTCCTCCATATGGGTAAGGGGATTCATGTAACA
>JAOXJP010194614.1:0-12188 GCA_025762735.1 Platanus orientalis
AACCACGATTGTGCAAATCCAAGGTGATTTAAGAAAGTTATGACAAAATTACTAAGGGGGGTGTCAATAAAAATGGTAATAATGTCTTTTTAAAAAGTTTTAAGTTTGAGTAGTTTTAAATTTTAGGAAAGTGTTTTTTTTTTTTTTTAAATTGACTAGCAAGTTTAGAGTTTTTATGAAGTTTCTTGTTGTTTAAAATTGTAAGCCTTTTTAAAAGCAACCCTTTCCCTATAATTTGATAATGAAGAATAAATAAGTTTTTGAAGATTTTGGTATTTCCAATGTGTGATTGTGGCCATATTCTCCTCTCCAAGGTATCTCTCTTATCTTATTCTCTTTCTATTTTTGTCTTAGTTTCTTATTCTTCTCTCTTTCTTTTCCTTTTTCTTCTTCTTCTTCTTCTTAAACCTTCACTAAATTACCTTCAAGTTTATGAAATTTCGTGATTTAACCCATTAATTCTTGTCGGGATTTAATGAAATATTAACCCTAGGACCCTAGAACATGTCAGAAATGGCCAAAAAAAATTTAGAATTTTCTAACATGTTAGAAGAGCATTTTTGTAACTTTCAAATTTTTAGTGAGAAAATTACAAAAATACCCTTTTAGATCTTTTCTTATATTTTATCATCTTTTTCTATTCTTTCTTATCCTAACCTCTTTTCTTAAATCTTATTCTCTAATTTATTGGCTATTTATGAATTTAAATTTCATTATTGATTTATTTTGCTTCTGTATGCTTTATTTTTTAATTATTTGAGGCCTTAGGAATTTTTCTAAATCAATTTTTGGTATATTCCCCTTGTACTACATCAAATTGCCTTAAGGTTTATTTCAACCCATATAAGATCCTCTTGAGCTTACACATAATTTCCTCTTTGCCTTCTATTTCATACCCTTGTGGCTGTTACATGTAGATGTCTTCTTCTAAGTCATCATGGTGAAAAGTTGGCTTCACATCTAACTACTCAAGGTGTAGATCTTCCACTGCCACAATGCTTAGAACCACTCTAATGTAATCATCTTCACAATCGGAGAAAATAGTTAAAAGTAGTCAACACCTTTCCTTTATTGACACCCCTTCACAACTAATTTGGCCTTGTATCTCTTACTTCTATCATGCCCTTCCTTCAACCTATATACCCATTTGTTGTCCAGTGTTTTCTTTCTTGTAGGTAGTGGAACTAAGTCTCATGTCTGGTTTGTAATCAAGGACTTTATCTCCTCATCAATAGCATGCTCCCACTTCGTTCTAGTGTCAACCTCCAATGTTTCATCATTACATTCCAGTTCACCCTCATTTGTCAACAACAACTAGTACAATGAATTGGCTTAGAAGATCTTGAAGACCTTCTTACTTTTTGAGTAGGTGTTTGAGGCTCCATCTGCTACTTTTCTTCTGGCATCTCATTGCCTTCAACTTCTTGTTCTTCACCTTCAAAAACATCCTCAAATTCCACAAACTCCTTGCCTTGAGGTTCTTTTGCCTTGTCTTTGTACATGGCATTTTCATTGAATACTACATCTCTGCTTCTAATGATTTTCCTGTTCTTATTTTCCCAAAACTAGTATCCAAACTCACTAGAACCATACCCAATGAAAGTGCATTTCTTTAACTCCGCATTCAATTTGGTTCTTTAATAAGCATCAACATGAACATAAGAAATACAACAAAAAACTTTGAGATGTGAAAGGCTTACATCTTATCCCATCCATGCTTCTTCATGAAATCCACCATTTAATGGTACTGAAGGTCCTCCGTTTATCAAATATACGGCTGTGCTAACTGTATCTGCCCAAAACTCTTTGAGCAATCTCGCATGCAACCTATTGCTTCTGACTCGCTCTACAAACATTTTGTTCATCCACACTATTTTGCCACGGTTTCGCTATGGTATGTGTGATCTTGTCTTCTCCCTTTTGATCCCATTTAAAGCACAAAACTTTTCAAACTCTTTGCTATAATATTCCCTTCCATTGTCAAACCTTAAGCACTTAACTCTCAATTGTGATTCATTCTCAACCAAAGCTCTCCACTTCTTATGTTGGAATGTGAGATGTAATGAATGTAAAGGTACACTTGTAATAACCATTTATGAGCTTAAGAGGTATATGGGTATTTTACTCAAATAATCCACCTGATATAAAAGGGAGAGTCGTACAAGAGAATCATGACCTCTGTACGATCTCTCCCCCTCTTTCTCTAGCTTCCCTCTTCTTTCTCTCTAGTTTCTCTTTAAATTTCATCTTGATATTAGTGCCAGTTCATAAGAGTAGGAAGATTACATTACCAGAAAAAGGCTAGAAGCAGGGTTGACATCAGCCATACAGATGTTTACATTAGCCTAGCCGTATGACTATTAGAGCAGGTCGAGGGTAGTAGGTGGGTCAAAATTCCATATTGAATGTTTTGGTGATTTTTCCAGAATTTTTTTGAAGCTTGGAATGGGCATTTCGAGTAGTTTTCTCTCGGTTCAAAAATAAGACCTGATTTGAGAAAAAAAGTCGATCCAACTAAATCAAAGGTTGTTTCTTGCATCAATCGTAAGAGGACATGCAGTTTTTGTGTGATCTATCATTTGAGAATAAGATTGTGAAGTTTGGTGAAGATTTGAGGGAGTTGTGAGCAGTTCTGCCCCTCTATCATCGTGACGTTATGTTTTGAAGCACAGTCAGTGCTATACAAGATCAAATATAGCTTTATAGATCTCTTTGGTGTTGACAAGGTCTCATCTCTACCTCTAAACATTCTCTGAGGAACCCTGGTATCGTCTCTCTCTCTCTCTCTATGAATTTTTTTGGGACAGTGTTGCTAAACAGTGTGTCCCCTCGTTCCCATGGTGTCCCCATGTGATACAAGTGTGTGAGGTGCCTTAGATGCTACTATAGCCTTTGTGAGTATTTTTTTTATTGGAAATCTGTTCTACAGAAGAGTTATTTTTGTTGTTTAAAATGTTAGAAGACTCCACTAGTGTGGTTAAGGGAAATTGGACAGCTCCGTCGCCTACGGGTATCCAAGACGAGAATCCTATAACGCAAATCACAACTGTCAAATTTGATGGGAAGAATTATTTGGAATGGTCTCAATCAACACAAATGTACATTGGTGGTAGAGAAAAGCTTGGGTACATCAATGGTCGGGTTGTTGACCCTACTACTCCTAAAACTCTAACCTATGATGAATAGGAAGCGTAGACTTTGATAATGATGTCATGGCTCCTTAATTCAATGAAGCCCTCAATCGGTAGGGGTTTTCTGTTCTTAAAAATGGCAAAGGAGCCTGTAGTCCAAACATATTCTTAAGTTAAGAACTTTGTGTGGGTCTATCAACTAAACTAAGACGTGGCTCATCTTCGCCAGGGGGAGCAAAGTTTGGGGAAGTATTTTGCTACACTCCAAAGTATGTGGGAAGAGTTGACAATTATGAGACTTATAGACCCATATGATCTCAAGATGCTGCAAACTATAAAGAAAAAGTGGTGAATTTGAACAGGTGAGAGTTCATATCCTTAGGCAAGATACTCTACCCTCATTGAATGAAGTATATGCCTTTGTTCAAAGTGAAGACAATAGACGCAGTGTTATGCAACAATGCTCTTCATCCACCATAGAGCGTTCTACCTGAATTACTACTTCAGCTACTCAAAAGAATACAAAGGGATATATATATATAAAAAAAAAATTCTTTAAATCCTCCTTTGATGACTAAGATAAAAGAAGTTAGAGATCTGGTCTCATCAATAGAGACAAGCTGAAATGTACTCACTATGGAAAAATGAGGCATATTAAGAAGCATTGTTGGGATTTGGTCAAGCGCCCTAAAAAATTCAACCAACCCGGTGGCAGCGGGCTAATTTTGTCACATCATATCAGTTTAATGCAGATGTTACCTTCTTTGTTACGAGGTCTACTACTGACAATTCTGGTACAAGTGAACTCCCCCAATGGTCCAATTCTTCATGTGGACAGCGGCTCGGGACCATATTTCTACAATGGATATGCTTCGCAGGAAAGGGTTTTCCTAACCAGTGCTTGTGTCCTATGCTATCAAGATGCGGAGTCCTCTTCCCACCTATTTATTCATTGCCCCTTTTCGTGGGAGGTTTAGTGCGGGATGGCTAACAACTTTGGAGTTCCATTTATATCTCCTTCAAGCCTTTCTAACTTTCTTTTGAGTTGGTAGTTGTAAGCCTAGCGATATGGGGAAGAGAATCCGGAAGCTAGTCCCTGTTGTGGTTTGTTGGGCTGTGTGGAGGGAGATAACAATAGGGATTTTAGGTCATGTGGAACCGGCGTATCAAGTGTATAAGAGGGCTAAGGAGTTTTTGTTGTTTTGGGCCAAGCGTTGTAAAGGTTACTATCTGGCCTTTCAGAAGAGGCCCTTGTTAGGGATTAGGCACACTCGGTTGGAGTCTTTCCTTTCTAGTTTTTTTGTTCTTGGTTGTGGGGTTATGTCCTTAGTGGGGGATTTATCATCCCCTTTGTTTCCTTCTTTGGTTTCTCTTTTTTGGCAATAAATTTTTTCTTTCATAAAAAAAAAAGGTTTACTATTGACGATCCACCTCTGAATATTGTTCTTTAGTTGGAGGAAATATTGTAACATGAAGGAGTAAAAAGCAATCTATTGTTGCTAGATCCAGTGTGGATGTTGAGTACAGATCTATGGCTCATGGAGTGTACAAGATGATTTGGTTGTATCAACTACTACAAGAGCTCGGTCTTACTACATCAGTACCAATGAGCCTATACTGTGACAATAAGGTTGCAATCAGTATAACCCATAATTCGATACAGCATGACTGTACCAAACATATAGAAGTTGACAGACACTTTATTAAATGATAAATCCTTACCGGATTGGTGTGTACTCCATACGTAACAACAAAACAACAACTTTTTGACATTCTTACCAAAAGAGTACCAAAAGTACGACTTCATGAAATCATTAGCAAGCTTGCTCCAGCTTGAGGGGGAGTGTTGGAATGTGAGATGTAATAGATGTAAGGGTACACTTGTAATAACCATTTATGGGCTTAAGGGGTATATGGGTATTTTATTCATATAATTTGCCTAATATAAAAGCGAGAGTCGTATGAGAGAATCATGATCTCTCTACGATCTCTCCCCCTCTTTCTCTAGTGTCTTCTCTTCCCTCTTCTTATTTTTCTCTTCTTTCTCTTTAGTTTCTCTCTTTAAATTTCATCTTCTTAAACATGTCAAATAAGTCAGACTTATATTTTAGTAAGTAAACCCATAGTTTCTTGGTCACATCATCAATAAAAGTAACAGTATAGTAAAAATTATCAAACGAACATACCTAAGCTAGTCCCCATATGTTAGTATGAACCAGTTATAATTTTTAAAGCTTTGGCATCCCTTCCTACTTTTGAAAAACTGACCTTATTTTGTTCTCCAAAAATGTAGTCTTCACAAAATTCCAAGTCTAAAACCTTTTAAACCTGGAACTTGCCTTTGCTATGAAGAATCTTCATTCATTTCTCGCTTATGTGCCCAAGTCTATAGTGTTATGTGTCTGAATTGACACATGTTTTAGCTACAATAGAACATTTCTTTCCGGTCAGATAGAGTGTATCTTCATTCTTTCTCTAAGCTATCACCAATGCACCTTTGGTTATTTTCCATATGTTTTCTATGAAAGTAGTTGTATCCTGAACTTGCGAGCTGGCCTAAGAAAATTAAATATCTCTTCAAGCTTGGTATGTGTCTCACACCATCCAACAAGCATGTATCTCTATTAGGTAGGTTTAACTAAACATCTCCTTTACCAATTATGTTGTAAGTCTTGTTGTCTCCAAAGTATACTTTGTAGTTGTCTCCTTACATATAATTCTTCGAACATTCTTTATTTCCCGTGGCATGAAAGAACACACCAAACTCTAACACTCAAGACTCCAACTTTTCATCTAATGAAAAAAAAAAGCATCTTCAACAATGTCAACTACAATATTTATGAAAGTTTCATTCTTCTTGTTGCTACCTTGTTTTGTTGTCTTCTTCTATGCCCAACAGTCCTTCTTAAATGTCATTTCTTCCCACAATTCTAGCATTCTATATATAGCTTTGCTGACTTAGATTTCTCCCTATATTTTGACCTCCCACAATCTTGCCCTCTTTCAGCAGTTTTTCCTCTTCCTTCTACATTCAGTGTCCTCCCACTTAATGATGCTTCTATTGTTGACTTTCTACGGACTTCTTCATTGAGTAGTATACTCACCACACCATCAAACTTTAGAGTGCCTTAACCTGAAGAATTGCTCAATGCCATAACAACACCATCCCAACTCTTCGGTAAAGAGAATAAAATCAACAAAGCTCTAACTTCATCCTCGAAGTTGATGCTGACCGAGGTCAACTAACTTGTGACTCTACTGAATTCATTTAGGTGTTCCGCAACAATTCCTCCCTTAGTCATCTTCATATGAAACAACCTCTTCATTAAAAATACCTTATTTGATGTGGATGGTTTTTCATACATCCACACAAGGGCTGCCATGAGATCTTCAGTGGTTTTCTCTTTGAAAGTATTAAAAGCAACCTATGATGATAAAGAGAGTTTGATCGTTCTTAGGGCCTTCCTATCGATCACCTTTCAATCCGTGTCTGACATCGTCTTGAGTTTCTTTGCTTTCCCTCTAAGAGGTTGACAGAGATTTCTTTAGTACAAGAAATCTTCTATGTGCATCTTCCATAGTGCAAAGTTCATACTATTTAACTTTTCAATTCCAAACTTTGTGAATTCATTTGCTTATGCTGCCATTGCTCCCACTTAAAACGAAGTCTCTAACTTCCTTAGCTTGTGGAAATCAGCTTTCCAAAACCTCAGCTTTGATACCAGTTGTTGGGGATGGTTTAAGCCAAAAATCTTCCAATCAAACAAAACAAGAATAAATAATAATCAAGATAAACATCAAACCACAAGAACATGATTTATGTGAAAAACCCAAGTTGAGGAAAAACCATGGAGCGGCGAAGAAAACTTCACTATTTGGGGAAGATTACAAGAATTCTCTATCAATCTCTCAGAAGCCACATTGTTTCTCACAATATTTTCACTCTCTTAAATCCTAAATAATAATAAAGACCTTATATAGGTCATACAAGTTGATCCCACCACAAAACTTAGGTTTCCTGGTGCTCCACGGACTTTTCAAAATATGTCTCATCGTCGTTAGATCAATCCAGGTGCCTCGGATCGATCCGCTTGGTTAGTTGAATCGATCCAACACCTTTTTGGTGTCTTATCTATCTATAGCCTATTTCACCTAATAAGGTCCAGATCGATCTACTATTAGGCCGGATCGATCCGACCCTACTGGAACTTTCTCTTTTGGTTCCTTCCACCTTCGGCTTACATCAGACTCCACTCCAACATGACAATGACAAAATTTGGGTATTATTCAAAAGTGAAGAGGCGACTATGACAAGTATCTAGAAATCATCATAGACGATTACTTATCAAGTAGATTGTAAAAACAAGGAAAGGAGTTTTATGTGTTCAACTGTGTATGGTTTAAATTTGCAAAAGGATCGACTATGCTTATAGGAGGAAATTGAATTGATTAAACTACAAATAAATCTACCTTGGATGGTAAGTGGGGATTTCAATTGTGTCAGGTTTACTCATTAAAAATTAGGTGGTGATGTTCCAAAACTTTCAACTATGAAAAAATTCAACAATTGATTAATGGAAGCGGATTTGAATGATTTGAAATGGCAGGAAAAAAAATTTACCTAGTGGAATAAGCAAGTGGGAGATGAGAAGATTGAAATCAAAATGGATTGTGTTTTAGTTAACACAAACTGGGTCATTTCTTTCCCTTATTCAGATGCAAATTTTTTACTTCTCGAAGGTTTTGACCATTCATCAAGCATTGTAATGACAAGGGAAGTGCATACTAGTAAACCAAAACCTTTTAAATTTTTTGGCATGTGGTGTCACCATGAAGATTTCCTAAATGTGGTAAGGGAGGGTTGGAGTATTAAAATTGAAGGAAATCCTCTTTTTCAAGTAGCCTAAAAATTGATGAAGTGGAAGCTAAAGGCCTAGAATAGATGTGTATTTGGAAGAGTGGATCAACGAAAAGAAAATGTAAGAGAAAAATTGTTCAAGGTTCAAGATGTAAGAAGAATAAATTACAATGATGATGGGATGGGATGGCTCAGAAGAAAAAGGAATTGGTTTTGTTGAGTATACAGAAGCTTTAAAATTGTAGGAAAGTATGCTTAAACAAAAATACCGAGTTAAATGCCTTTAGCTAGGTGATAACAATAATGCTTTCTTCCACAAGTTTATTATGGTTAAAAGGAATAGAAATACCATTCAACATATTATAAGGAAGGATGGAAGTGTCCTTAAGAAGGAAGATGACATTAGAAAAGAGGCAAATAATTGCTTCACTAGTATCCTGGCACTATCAAAATGGAAAGCAAAGTATGATACATTGGGAACCGTAAAAGAAGATGACTAAAGAGCATCATTCCTTGCTTATGGAAGAAATAGAGGAAGAAATAAAAGAAGTTATTTGGAGTCGCAAAGATGGTAAAGCTCCTAGTCTAGATGTTTTCACATTGTCTTTCCTTAAAGTAGCTTCGGAGATAATGGGTGTGGATGTGGTAAAAGTAATACAACATTTTTTAGAACAAGAAAACTACTAAGAGATGTAAACTCCACATTTATTTCTCTTATTCCCAAATTCATTAAGGCATCAAGATTTAAAGAGTTTAAACCAATTGCACTATGCAATCTAATGTACAAATTCATCATAAAAATCATAGCCAATAGATTGAAGAAAATGTTAAATTTGTAGTTAGAGGAATAACTAAACATCATTCATAGAAGGCAGATATATCGAGGAAAATATTCTACTGTGTCATGAGGTTGTTTAGGGATTTGAAAGTAGGAATCATTGACCATCTGTTATTCTTAAAATAGATTTAAGGAAAGCATATGATTCAGTGTCTTAGGAAATCATAAGGGAAATTCTTGAGAAAATGAACTTTCCTAACCTATTCATTGATTGGATCATGGAGCTCATCACAAGTCCGAAATTTTTTATTCTAATCAATGGTAGTCCAACAAGGTTTTTTAGAGCAACAGGGGCCTTAGACAAAGAGATTTTATCTCACCATACTTATTTTGCCTGGTTACAGAATTTTTCTCTTCCATGCTTGAAAGTCAATTAGGGTAAAGTCAAGTTTATTCTTGAATGTAAAGGTATTAGATTATCTTGTTTGATTTTTGTAGATGATCTGATGATATTTGCAAAGGCAAAGGAAGATTCCTTAAGAGCTATCAATGGAGTCTTGCATGGGTTCTCAGGAATTTCTAGTTTGCCGGTGAATATAGTAAATCTACTCAAATCTTTGCAAGGAGAAATAATCAAAGAGAATAACAACTCTGAGACATCACTGATGTTAATGTTTGGGGTCTTCCTATGAAGTCGTTGGTATTCTATTAGTGGCAGGAAAACTAGCCTATGAAGATTGCTCCCCAATTATAGACAGATTAAAGAAGAAACTAACGAGCTGGGAAGTAAGACCTTCGACATATCCTGAGAGACTTGCTCTTATCCGATCTATTTTGCAAGGGTGCTACATATATTGGTCAGGGATATTTAGTATCCCTTGAAGAATAGTCAAGAAAATTGAATCCATTTTTGCAAAGTTTCTTTTTGTAGGTTGGGATCTGTCAAAATAGCTTTACATAATCTGCTAGATCTATAAACCATATGATTAGGGTGTACTCAACATCAGAAAAGTAAAGGAGATGAATGTTGTTGGGATTTTAAAACACACTTGGTGGATTATAACAAATAATGATAGCCTATGGGTGAAATGGATCCATGAGAAGTATTTGAAGCATGAGTCTATATGGACAATGAGAATCCCAACTAATTGCTTGTGGTCTTGGGAGAAAATTATAAAGCTTCGAACATGAATGGAGCAGAATGTGGTTAGTCTAATTAGTGATAGGAATGGAACAAGGTTATGGCTTGACAGGTGGCATCCAAAAGGGGTACTAACAAAGACCTATGGGAAGTCCATAAGACATGACTTGGGGCTGAATAAATTGAGCCTAGTCTTGACAATAGTGTATTAGTGTGAGTGGCGTCCTTCAAATTTTCCATCACTGGTGAATGCATGGGGATCCTTGCAACCGTTAGAAAGACTTCCCCATGAAGAGTAGTAGGATAGAGTGGTTTGCACTAGAAACTCTACAGGTGAGTTCACTTTTAAATCTACTTGGAGTTTGTTTCAAAATACAGAACCTATAGTACCTTGGCATGAAGTCATCTAGTTTTCAAAGAACATCCCCAAGCATAACTTTGTTGCTTTAAGAGTCATGACACAAAGATTACCTACTCAGAGCAAATTATGTAGATTGAAAAATACTTTAAATTTCTCAATGTGTATTCTATTGGAAAAACAAAGAAACATTGGACCATCTATATTTTTAGTGTCTATACAAACTACATATGGATGGAGCTAGTTCAATCCTTGACCCTGTACCAGAGAAGAATCCATATAGTTGTCTCAGAGTGCAAGTGGATTGCAAGACACTTCAACGGGAAGAATATTGTTTTACAAATAGCCCGTCTCTCTTTCAATGTTTTCTTGTACCACAAACGGAGGGAGAGAAACACCAAGAGATTTAAAAATGAAAGCAAACCAAAGGAGATTTTAATCCAAAACATCATTTTTGGAGTAATGGCAAGGATACACAAAATTAAGGTCATAGGAGAGGATAATTCCATCTATGAATATGTAGTTGCATAGTGGGAAATAAAGGAGGGAGCAATTCATGCAAAATTGAGAATATGTGTCTAGCCATTGCCAACACAAAGATGGTGCACGCTTTCCTATAATGGAGCTTTATCCATTAAATGAGATGGCTATGGAGGATTGTTGCAAGATAATGAAGGGTGTGCCATGTTCACGTATGCAAGAACTATTGAAGTGGAGTCTGATGTAGGCTGGAGGCAAGAGGAACCAAAAGGAGGAAGTTTAAGCACTGTTGGATCAATCCGAGCACATTCGGGTGACATAGACTATAGAAGACTAGAAACCATAAAGTTATCGGATTGATCCGACTAAGCAGAGGCTCAATCCTAACTCGAGCCCACCGATGGTGATGAGATAGAAATTGAAAAGTTCGTGGAGAGCTAGGAAACTTAGGTTTCATGGTAGGATCAACTTGTATGATCTATATAAGGTCTCTTAGGTTGTCTAGGGTTAGAGGGAGGTCACTTAAAGGGATTGCAAGGGTTTCGTAAGGTTTAAGAGAGGGATTTCTCTTTGGATTTTCTCAAGGTTTTCTTGGTTGAGAAAGAATGTGAAAAAGGGAAAGAGAAAGGGGTTTTTCAAGGGCTATGGGCTATGATAGCGAGTGTGTATGAGAAAGAGGAAAGCTTGTATATTTGTATTCTTCCATTATAGTAAAAGGTTTTTGTGTTGCTCCATGGTTTTTCTCCGGTCTTGGAGTTTTTCACATAAATCTATCTTAAGGTTTCTTATGTATTTGTTTTTTAATTTTGTATTTATTATTGCATCAAGAGAAAACTACAATCCCAACAAGTGGTATCAGAGTCAGGTTTCTCACTCAGAACGAAAGAGACGGTTCCAGATTTGTGGTTGGTGGTTCGGTAGGAAGCCAAGGTTTGCGATTTTTGAGTTATTGATTTTAGTAGGAGAAATGGGAGCAACATAAGAAGATTCCACAAGATTTTCTTATGAGAAGTTCAATGGTGTGAATTTCGCTTATTGAAAGATGTAGATAAAGGATGTACTTTATTTGAAAAATCTTTATCGCATAGAAGAAAAGAGAAAAAATTAGAGATAATGTCGGAATTAGATTGGGAGATGCTTAACAGAAGAGCCCTATGTATGATTCGTCTTTATTGTCGTCAGTTGCCTTTAATATTTCTAAGGAGAAAATCACAGAAGACCATGGTTTTAAATCTCGGATCAGCGGAACGGATCATCCATGCCCAAAACCGATATGGATCGTATCGGATCAGTGGATCGGCGGATCGTTCGTTCAGAACCCAATTCAAAGTCAAAAAAATCTGAAAAAAAATTCTAAAAATCCACAAAATTCTTATAATGCTTTTCATGAAAAGTTTGACTGAAAAAAACTTAATTTTAGGTATATTAGGTGCATCATACAT
>JAOXJP010194625.1:0-12187 GCA_025762735.1 Platanus orientalis
AAAATTGTAATATCCTATTCACCCCCCTCTAGGATAGTGGGACTAGAATTTCAAAAGTCTTTTTCGAAAAAACACCAAAAAATCTTAAGTAAACAAAGAACTTGCAAAAATTCTATTAAACTTGTAAGAACCCATCCAAAACAGCATAAGATACATAGAAACATCAAGATGAATAATCAAATGAAGGAAATGAAGAGCTTACTGTGTCTAAGACTAGCTTTCTACATAAAGCATTCTCTTGGGAAGAGAGAAAGGGGAAGTGTCGAGAAGATCCGCTTCTACTCATCTTGGTTTACACGAATGCAGAGAATTTGGAAGGATTTTGGGTTGATCTACAAAGGTCTCCTAAAGTTTGTAACTATTCTATTGCTTGGAATGTTTGAAAAATGAAAAAAATGGCTCACGGGACCTTTTAAAATTCGTAACTGCTTTCAACACCTAAACGTGCCCCTAACTCTTGAATTTTAATTAAGCTAAATTAAAATTCAGGTGTTGAGGTCAAATTCAGGTGTCAGGCCAGATTTTTTCCCAAATTTATTTTTAATTGCAAAATCAATTGTTTAACACTATTTTATGTTTGTTTAGCAAGTATGGACCATAGACCTATATGCTTGGAGCCATACTCCACCACTACCGCGAATTTCACAAATTCCTTTTTTGCACTTCCTCATAAAGAGTAGGAAATCTGGGTAGACCAAAGCCAACTTGGGGCCACCTTGACACTAGCTTAGATCAACTTGGATTGACCACTTTTAGAGGTAGCCACTTCATTTTGAGATCCACCATCCATGGTTTTCCATTTTGGAGAGCATGAGTTTTCGCCAACTATTAAAGAGTTGGAGTCATTTCTGGGTTGGAAACATTGCCATGACATAAGTGTGGTGTTCCTGGTCCACAAGCCTAGCTATTTAAAAGATTTTCATTCTACACTTGGCATCTCAAAAGCTTCCTTGCCCAAATAAGCTTTAGGAGAATATCTATATTATCCTTTCGATCTCCTTCTAAAAAGAGGTTGAAAGAAGGTTGGAGATTTCGTAGATCCAACAAAGTTCAAAGCATTCACTCTAGTCATCTTAGGACAACTCTTATTATCCCATAGTCGTCATCGCATCAATGGTGTCCTTAATGATGTCCTGGGGCAGTTATTACAGAAGAAGACCTTCGCACCTATGATTATTGCCAAGACCATCACTAGTCTTTCCCATTCTTCCAAACATCAATAGGGTTGATTATATGGCTGCCCATCTTTTCTATAGGCTTGGCTTTGTGAACATGTGACTACCCTGTCATCATTTCCCACATATGTTTTACGCAACTTGGACCCTGTACAAGCTCAAGTCAACACCTGACCTCTTCCGATCAAGGCTACAGTGGTTGATTATCATAGTTTATTATCTAAAATTTCCATGCATCTTTCCACATGATGGACAAATTTCTGTCTTTTTCTGAAATAGGCCTTGTGCTTCCGCTGCACCACTGTGATCATCCTCCTGAATTTCTACTTCCCTAATAACTTTCCTCTTGCTCATCTTATATTTCCTATTACTCTCATCAGGCATCGACCTCTTTCTTTCCTTGTCTCAGATACATTGAAGCTCATCACATTGTCTTTCAACTATTATTTCCATTTCAGTAGCGTTAGCGAATGTGTTTGACCTAAGTGCCGACATCTTTGATATAATATAGGGCTTCAGTCCTCTTTGGAATTTCCTTGCCTTGCGTTCCTCATTGGCTACAATGTGAGGTGCAAAGCAAGACAACTCCATGATCTTTTCCTTGTACAATAATATGGTTAGATTTTCTTGGATTAGCTCTATAAACTCAAGCTGTTTTTCCTCACGATCACTTGTAGGAAAATAGTTTTCTTGAAAAGATCCTAGAAATACTTACCATGTCATAGGCTCTCCCTCTTCTATGGGTAAGGTGTCTCTAGTTTCTCTCCACCAATGTTTGGCCTCTCCTCATACCATGAAGGTGGCAAACAAAACCTTTTGCTCTTCATTGCAGTTGATCACCTAAAAAATTTCCTCTTGTTGTATGAGCCGTGCTTCAGCTTTCATAGGGTCAGGGTCATCATTAAATTTGGGTGGTCCCAATCTTTTAAATCACTTGATGGAGCTGCCCTCATTCATGGGATTGCCACCTGTAATAAGTGCCTCTACCACCTCCATAGTCCAATATACACCTTTAAAATTATTTCCCTCTGGTAGTGGTGTAGGGGTTACAGATCTTCTTGGCGGTGTTTTTCCTAATGATCACCAAATAAAACAAAGTCAGACTTCCAAAATAATCAATTTTTAAATAACCTATCCTCAAATATCATAAATCAATCTCCTTTTTCTTCCAAGTATAAAATTACTCCCAATTCTTCCACTTTTCCTAAGTCACTATGTTTTCTAATTCTTTTGCATCCAGAACCTAGAACTCAAAAGTCAAACCCTAGGCTCCAATAGTCTACAAATTCTTAAAATGGAGGCTTTAATACATGCTATAACTCCCCGAAATCCCATCCCTAAATGAGACTTTGGAGTGTTAATTTACTTTACACTCATCTTGCTTATATATGTTCAAGACCCTTCGCAACGGAATATTATTAAAGGGTCTTGTAAATATTTCACTTTTCTTACACAACCATTACGTATTTGTGGAAGCTTTTCTCACATTGGTATTGCATCATAATCACCAATCTAATATCACATCAATATAGTGGAAGGAATCTAAACTTTATTCATATCCAAGCTCTCAATCTTTCAAATATTACTTCCCATAAACCATGCTAAAATAAAATCCAAACACATGGGTTCATACACTTAAAGTAACTAACATCTCCCTGATAGGAGTCCACATAAAGCTAAAACTAAAACAAACACTAATAAATAAACAATAAAGTCTAAACAATAAATGGAATCCAAATCCTCCAATGAAAGCTCCTCATATCATGTCTTCTTTGCCTCCATTAGACAGCACCTGTAAAGCATGCTAATCTGAAAAAATAATGCACAGGGGTCAGTCCATGGCTTGCAAATAACAATACAAAACACATTAGAATATGACCAAGACTTAGCACAAATTTTTGTAAAAATTTGCTTTTCAAAACACTTTTCTAAAATATACTTTGTTGAAAATTGAACTTAACCTTTTAAAACAAAACTTAGATTCATTTACAAAATTCTAAACTTTCACATGCATATGCTTATAGAATAAATATAACTTATCTTATACTTAACTTATTCTTATACTTCATACAAACACACATTGTCACACACAAGCATTAGTTTATATCTAAGGTTCACATACTTGTTTTACTCTTCCTAATTTCTAAGTTTTCTTCTTCACTCATATGCTTATGATCATTCAAAACTTTTCCTTCACATGGAAGCCTTGAAGGATCTTCAAACACTTAGACTCATTCAAGAGTTTCAAACATTCTCACATTCTAATTTCTATTATACTTATGATCTCTAACCTTTCACAAACATAACTTATCACTCTTAGCCAATTTTGATTTCTTATCTTCTACACATATGACCTAGGTTATCGAATTCCTACCCCATAGTGCCATCACAAGCCCACATACTAATTTGTAGGTAGGTTATCAAAAGTCTACTTACCAACCTATAGACAAGTTATTAAAAGTCTACATACCAACCTGTAGACAGGTAATCATAAACCACATACCAACCTATAGGTAGGTTATCAAAAATCTACATACCAACCTATAGATAGGTTATCAAAAGTCTACATACCAATTTGTAGACAGGTTATCACAAGCCCACATATCAACCTGTAGGCAGGTTATCAAAATTCTACTTACCAACATGTAAACATGTTATAACAAAAAAAAATGTTTATTCATTCTTTAACCTTCTTAGGTCTTAACACAATCATGTCACATTTCACATACCCAAGCCCACATTCAAATCACATACTTCACATCACTTTTATAAGCCCACATATAAAGCTGTTAGGCAGGTTCTTCACATCACTTTCATATGGGTCATTAAGTTCTTCACACTTCCATCCATAGGGATTTTTCTTAACTAAATTTATACATGTCTTTCTTTTTAGAACAACTCATTTTCTTAGGTTCCAACCATTGAACTTCACATTACCCTAACCTTTAACATCTTTCTACACAATCACATGTATAACACATAGCACAACATATCATAGAATTTATTTATTACAATCTAGCACATATCTTCAAAAAAAATGCCTAAATGCATGTATTACTTTTTAACAAAACATATATTTTAAAAATCTCTTCTTTTATTTTCAAAACTGATGTTTTCTTTTGTAAAAACATATAGTAAATACATACTGAAATCACTTGTAAAACAAAGAATTTGCTTGTCTCATCTAATCACATCTAAAAATATTTTTCTTTTAAAAAACCATGAGATAACATGAATGATATTGATGCTTGCAGAAAATTATGTATGGTATAATACCTTTTTATCAAAACTTGAAGGAACTAAATGTAGATTCTTATAACAACTAATCAAAATATGGCCAACATATAACTTCAAGTATTAACATAAAATTAGGCTACAAACATGTAGAAGCAATAAATGATATACAATATGTATGTAATATAAGACTTATGCAACTCAACCCATATAGTAAATCATAAACATTTCTTCTTTGTAAGAACTTATGAGATAAATAATGGAAAATCACTTTTGAAAACATATCTTTTCATTAGAAAACTCTAAGATCCTAAACAAAACAAAAAAATATGTATGTTTCATATCATTACTTGTAGAGAATTGTATACTTTCAAACTTAGCTTTATTATTAAATAACTTCAAAGATTCTAAACAAAAATAGGATGACAAGTATGTTTTGCTTCATTACTTGCAAAGATTTATCATCAAGATACTTCTAAGAACCTAAATAAAATAAGAAAACATGTATGTTTTACAAAGTTACTTACCTCTTATTGTAGAAAATCAGATTCCCAAAGCTTGTTGTGTTCTTTCCCCTTTTCTTCTTCCAAAATCCCCAAAGTTTCTTTTAAACCCTAGCTTTCTCTCTTCATCTTTCTCCTTTTTTGGTCTTAAGGTTTGTAAGTTTAATTAGGTCAAGATCCATCCATTATATAGACCCCATAGGAGTCCTAGATGAAGTATAACCCTAACTGGGCCAAAATTAAAGGTTTCCAAACTCAAAAATTCATTTCTCCCATTTTAGATCGATTCGGGTGTTGTTGACTCGATCCGGGATGCTTTTAGGCACTTTTCTGAGACTAGAGAAGTGTCAGCTTGATCTAGGATCGATCAGATAACTTCCAGCTCGAGACAGTAAGTGAAGGCTCGATCCAGACTAGTCTGACTTGAGCTGGACATATTTTTTTGGTTTTACTTATTTGCACTAAATCACTCATTACTTTATCTACAAAACTTGGATTCTCTTGCCATTTATTCTGAAGGAAACTAGACTTCCAGACCTTTCCAAGGGAATAAAGCTTGTACTCTAATTCTTCCTATATTTTATTAGTGTAATTTTAAAATTTCCTTAAATTATTTGACCTGTCAACATAGATACCTTGTGGGAAAATGATCATAACTTCCTCTAGGAAACTCTGCTTCATGAATCGTTTAAAGAATTGGAAAGTAAACTCCTAAAGATTTCCAATTATATATGTCTTCCACCATAATTCACTTGGGATTGATATAGGTTTACCCATGAAGTTACCCCAACACACTTGGGGCAGCTTTCGAACTTGACAGGTTCGTGGTCTAACTTGGCTCTACACTTCGAATTCAAATCAAAGGGTAGTTAAACCACTATATAGTCTCTCTAAGCAGGTGAAATGATAATTTTACCCTTTTGGAGATAAAATTATACCTTTTCCTTTTAAGTGAAACATGAGGTGTTACACTCTCCCCTCCTTATAGAAATTTCTACCCTAAAAAATTCTCATTCTATGTTTCTAATTCATCTTCTTCAATGTTTTCAATGTGAGGTCTATTTACTAAGTCTAAGATTTTCAAATAATGCACACACATGATCTCAAACATCACACAATTAGGTAGGCTATGCTAAGACTAAGGATCAATCAATCAATGCAAATAAAAAATCATAGGTTACTTGATTCTTCGGGTTGAGGGGTTCCAGTGGTTTGACCCATGATTGAGTACACTCGCCCATAGATCATGGATCATTGGCCGGTGTTTATAGTCTTAGGGTTGAGGTCCTTTTGTTCATCAAAAATGGATAGTCTTTGATCACATGTCATATCTGCCCAAATATATAGCAATCTCCTTCTTCCTTGTAGAAATTACCATCATGCATCTTTCCATATGATGGAAAAATCTCTGTCTTCTTATAAAATAGGCATCGTGTTTCTGCTGCACCACTCTGATCATCCTCCTGAATTTCTACTTCCTTGATAACTTTCCTCTTGGTCATCTTATATTTGTTTTTACTCTCATTGGGCATCAGCCTCTTTCTTTCCTTGTCTTGGATATGTTGAAGCTCATCATACTCTCTTTCAACTATCCTTTCCATTTCAGTTGCATCAACGAATGTGTTTTTCCTAAGTGCCGACATCTTTGATTTAATATAAGGCTTCAGTCCTCTTTGGAATTTCCTTGCCTTGCATTCCTCATCAGCTACAATGTGAGGTGTAACGAGAGACAACTCCATAAGCTTTTCCTTGTACTGCAATACAGTTAGATTTTCTTAGGTTAGCTCCATAAACTCAAGTTCTTTTTTCTCACAAACACTTGCTAGAAAATAGTTTTCTTAAAAAGATCTTGGAAATACTTCCTATGTCACAGGCTCTCCCTCTTCTGTGGGTAAGGTGTCTTTAGTTGCTCTCTACCAATGTTTGGCCTCTCCTTTAAGCATGAAGGTGGAAAACAAAACCTTTTGGTCTTCATTACAGTTGATCACCTCAAAAATTTCCTCCTATTGTCTAAGTCATGCTTTGGCTTTCATAGGGTCACGGTCACAATTAAATTCAGGTGGTCCCAATCCTTTGAATCGCTCAATAGAGCTACCCTCATTTCTGGGATTTCCACTATTAACAAGTCCATTTACCACCTTAACTAAGTTTTGTATAGTCTGATATATGCCTTCAAAATTATTTCCCTCTTGTGGTGGCGTAGGGGCTACAAATCTTCTTAGCGGTATTTTTCCTAATGATCACTGAATAAAACAAAGTCAGACTTCCAAAATAATCAATTTACTAATAACCTATCCTCAAGTATCATAAATCAATCTCATTTGTCTTCCAAGGATAAAGTTACTCCTAATCCTTCCACTTTTCCTAAGTCACTATGTTTTCTAATTCTACTATTTTCTTCTGAATCCAGAACCTAGAACACAAAACACAAATCGTAGGCTCTAATAGTCTACAGAATCTTAAAACCTAGGCTTTGATACCATGTTGTAATGCCTCAAAATCCCATCCCTAGATGAGACTTCAGAGTGTTAATTTACTTTACACTCATCTTATTTATACATCTTCAAGACCCTTCGCAGTGGAATAATAGTAAAGGACTGTGGGCATCACAAAAAAACTAGTTAGGTCCTCCCACTTCCACGGGATGCAAAGCTTGGCCAATAACTAGTGATGTATGTCAATCCCATGAGCATGTGTTGGGCAAGGGTAGTGCTAGGAGTCTTGTAAGTGTCCTATGTAAACTCACAAGTTCAAATCATGAAGCTAAGAAGGACCAAAGACCAAGGAAGAGCACCGGGAAGAGGCACTCCAAGGAAGGTATACATCATGCATATCATGTCATATTGTGTGCCTAAAATCAACCCTAGACATGGCTTAGGGTCCCCAAGAATACCCTAAAATGAGTGCCCAAGGATAGCTGAAGGATCACTGCCCGAAGGCAAAAAGTGTAAAAAAATTATAGTGAAACCGATTGTGCTTTTCGTAATCGGTTTGGCGAAATCGATTGTAAAAAAGCGCAATCGATTTCGGTATTGATTTTGGCCAAGTTTTCTCTCAGCCAAGACTCAAACCCATAGCCCCAAATCACTTTGGGTATGAGTTTTGGAAATTTGTTCAAAACCCAAACCAATTTCAAAAAGCTTTATCGGTTTGGAGTAAAACTGGAATCCCAAACTGATTGCGCATTTCGCAATCGATTTGGAGGTCAATTTTGGGAAAAAATTTTCATGAAAACTTAGGCGAGAGTTTTGAATTTTGAACTCCGTTTTAGTTCATCTAAAGGCCCAGAAACACTCCCTAATTTCCATATGCTCATCCTAAGGCCAAGGATGCTCCTCCCCACTATAAAAGGGATCTTTCCCTTTAGGGTAAACATAACTCCAACATTCTAAGTTATTTTTTAGAGAGCAAAAGAGGCGTACTATATTGAGAATCTTCTTCATTGTGCAAACCTCCATTGTTTACAGATTTCTAAATTTTAGTATCTAGCATACTACACTTCTCTCTCCTATTTCCTCTCTCCTATTGAACTACATCCATACTATTAAGGAGAGGTTGTGGTGAGCATTTTTTCCTAGAGCAACTCACCTTTGGCTGAGCTTAAGGAGCATTAAAGCCAAGTACTTGGAGCTTGTGGGTAGTTAAGGGACATCAGCTCAACAAGGAGCATCCCACATATTGAGTAACTAGCAACATCAACCATAGAGTGGTAATATTTACTTGACTTTACATTCATATTCATCTTTACTATTATTGTGCTTCCGCTAGAGACACCAGAAGCTTGAGGACCTCCGCCGAAGACACTGGACGTAAAGCACACTCATCGGAGACACTGAGTGTTATAGTTTGGCTTACTTGTGAGCAAGTAGTAAAGTTTGTATATTGACCTAGGTTGTAATAGTACCTAAATAAAATATACCTAAGCTCAGTAGTGAGCTTTAGAAGAGTGAATGAAGCCCGAGTGTCGAACCACTATAAATCTTGTGTTGTGGTGTGTGATTGTGTGATTGCTTGTCTCTCTATTGCTATATTCTATATTACTCTTGCCTAGCACATGTTTGATATTATACTTGAGTAATTTCATTGAAACACACACTCTCTTAGGTGAACAAATTGCTAAAGGAACTAATAACCACAACAAGATAAATTTAAAAAAAGGGGCTAATTAAACTAAGAAATCCCATTCACCCCCCCTCTAGGATTATTTGTGCAACTTTTCAAACCACATAAATGACAAAGGTATTTATAGTGGTTCGGCAACCTTCCAGTCCCTACTCTACTTTGGCAAGCTCTTCCTCAAACTTGTTGATTTTATTAATAAATTACCACACTTAATCTATTATAAGAAAACCAACAATCTTAAAACTACTTAAAAATTCCACGAGAATCCACTTACCTTGCAAACCTACACTTAGTGACTACAATGGATGCACTCATGTCCAGTGACTCCGATGGACACTTCATTCCAGTGACTCCGGTGGAAGCTTCAAAAGCACAGCCTCTAGTGACTTTAGTGAAGGCTTCACAAACTGCTTTCAGTGACTCTAGTGGAAGCACTCAAGTCTAGTGACTCTGATAGACCCAAAACAGTAGTATAGATGAAGATTCTACAATTGTAGCTAAAGCCTCTTTATAGGCAGATGTACCAATAATTGTAGCTCAAACCTCTTTATAGGCAGATGTACCAATTCATGCACACACTTGATGGAGAGCCTTATTGTAGATAAAGGATGATATGTTAGTCTAAGCAGCTCTTTAAGCTTTCCAATGTCTAACTTTGGGTAAGAAACCTTGGAGACAATGAGCTAAAAATGTAACGACCCCGAAATTCACTACCTTATTTAGGCGTGAAACCGGATCGCTACTAGATCAAATCCATATGAAATTAGCTATAAATTTAAGCCTTTTACCTGAACCTATGATTCTTATAGAATGTTTAACCTTAACCATAAAGCAACATAAGCAGCGGAATCATAAACTATCACATCTAATCATAATCTTAAAGATGCAGCAGAAATAAACCAAAACATATAAATAATCTACCATCGTTATATCACATATGTAAAACTACAAGTCTCAAGTTAAACTTTAATCTTAATGTAAACCATAACAGAGTCTAATACAAGATATGAGTCTAAATTGGACTAAAACAACGAAAAGAAAAAGCATCAACTGTATGTCTCCTCTTCAGTCTTACGGTACTCCAAAAAGGTACACATGTACTAAACCTCTCCTATAATAAAAATGATATGGATGGGTGAAATCCACGGTTCATTAGTAGGTACACAAAACCTATTACAAAAATCGGATGGGCAAAGCACGAACCTTTTAATATAAAAATACTGATTACATCTCTATATAAAACGCATATCATTCTTTAGCGTGTCTGTAGGTGCTAATGTACATATATCATCTACTAAACATCACAAGATTTATACATTCATCATCATGGTTCATCATATAAGAACTAAGCATGGCAATACAAGTGATCACATGGTATTCTTATAATTTCTACACATGACAATATGCATGATCTTACTTACACATGACATTCTTCTAACATCTACATATGATAATATACATGATTTTACATACTAAAGACATTCTTCTCATTTCTATTATTGGCAATATATATAACAATATGTGTTTATAAATCACATGGTTAACCTTTTATTGTTCATTCCTAGTAAAGATATTTAGGATACATATGAGTATTTCTATTCATTCTTCATGCACTACACGTTCATAATATAAATATGCATATATAAATCATTTTAAACTAAGCGTTCATCATTCTTAAGCAATAAGCAAGCATAACAACACATTTGTATAATGAGACATATGAACTTCTACTTCTATATTCAACAAGTCTACAATTACCTTAGTACTTATCATTCACATTCTTACTTGTCATTCACCATAGGTTACTTATTATTCATAATGTCTTCACTCATCACTCATTAGTTTCCATTGTCCTTGTCTTAATATTCACTTATCACTTTTCAATAGTCATTTAACACTTGGCATTGATTTTCATATCATTGACTTGCATCCCAATGGGAGAACCATCATAAATCTCTATTTTTCTTATATATTTTAGGAACTTATATTCTTTTAAAGATTACGAGCTTTCATTCGTTTCCTAATATTTTCTTTACTTGTCTGTGTTAAGGACTTGTATTTTCACTAATACCATATACACTCATTTTTCCTTTCATGAAACTTTATTTCTTATATAACTTACAAACTTCTTCTTACTTGTAAAACTCAGGTATTTTCATTTCCTTGTCTTGAGGCCTTTCTTCTTTTACATGACTTATAACTTTACTTTACCTTTGAACCTTATATGTTTTTCTTCTCTCTCTAATATTATTTCTTTCTTATATACATTTTTGATCTTCTTATCATGATTTTCACTCTTTTTTTGTGTCTTGTAAGCATTCATTTTTTTCTTTGATACTGTTTCATTATTAGTAGTGCAATCTTTAATGTCACATACACTTACTCATGCGTACTTAATTACTTGGTATCATTTTCTTACACTTACTTACATTTTTCTTTCACTTACCTTATGTTTTATACACACTTGGATTCACTTGCTTATACTCTTATTTCACTTTATATTTTTCTTACGCGTTCATTTACTTTAACATATTGTATTAAATTCCTAGTTGAAGGACTTTGATAGAAGGGTGCACATTGTATTTATCCCCAATGGCAGGACCTTGACCATAACTTCCTTAATGGAATATTGCACATTGTATTATCCCTAATGGCAGAACCTTGACTATAATTTGACCCTAATAGAATATTGCACATTGTATTTATCCCTAGTGGCAGGACCTTGACCATAACTTGACTTTACATCTTAACATTTATAGCTTGACATTTAGATATTGACCTTTGGATCTTGACCTTTAGATCTTGACATTATTCTTATGTATCTTCTTTCATGTTTCTTGATTCTACATTCATTTCACTCATCATTGGTTCATGACCAATTTACTTTAATATCACTATATGAATGTTCTTTGATCATGACATAAGAAAATATATTATTCATATGATACATTCATTAACTTAGTAATAGAGATGAAATCTATTGTTTTAGTCATTCATTAGTATGATCAAAGGCATCCAAGAAATAAGTAAATAGTAAGGGAAACATTAAGAGACATTTTATCAATCATGTAAACTGCAAGAATTAATGAACTAGCATGGGAAATCAATAAGGCATCACAAATTACCATAAACCAACATATATTTAAAGGAATT
>JAOXJP010194636.1:0-12187 GCA_025762735.1 Platanus orientalis
AAACAGAGCGGAATGGCGTAACCGGATTCATGTAGCCGACCCCAAATAGTTGGGATAAGGCTGTTTGTTGTTGTTGTATATCTTATTTACCCCCCCTCTAGGATCAATCGGATATCGAACTAAAACATTTTAAGATGCAATTGTCAATATATTATTGATCATAGAATAAGGTGCTGGCGATTTTCATTTCATCACTAACATCTATTCATGATCAAATTAGTCTTAATTTTGGGTCCTTCCTCTGCTTTACTACTAGCTTGCAATTAGAGGGTTGAACCCACTCTCACTTTCTACTAGTTCCACTAGGGAACATAACTTGTTAGTGAAAAATCAAATGGAATGATTGATCTTAACTCGAATAAATGAATATATTTTGTTTAGTCCTCAAACCAAGAGGTTCAAGACGCATTGCAAGGCCAAAAACATGATATGAGCAGTGAATCACCCAAATATGTTGTTTATCACATAGACTTGCACTCTAACCTTGGTTTTGATGGTAAGGTTTCCTTTTATCAATATGATAGGATAAAAATTCACATATCAATTGTATCACATGAGTGTAGTTGTGAAACATGTGTATGAACATCTAAACTTCACTAGTATTTAGCGTTGATTAATGATTTTTTTTCTTTCCTTTCTTATAATGGTTTTAAGATTTCTGGGGATTAGTCTGAATTATCACTATAAAAAAATTATAGTATTATGATATGATGTAGTTGGTTTATTAGGCAATGTATTTTATGCAAATTAACAATTAATGGATTTTTTAGATTCTCTCTTTAGAATTTGGGTGGTGCAAAATGGTTATTGTTCAATTGTTATTTCTACTCATGATAAATAGGCTACCTCTATCACTTTATCCATCTTGGGCTAAGAAATGTCACAACCTAAATCTCATTCTAAGTTTTACCAAAAAAACATTACTTGAATCAATTTAGTCTTTTTTGCTACACTAAAGCCTAAATTAAGGTTGGATACTGATTTTGTTTGTAGTAATGTGTTATATGTTTATTATTTATTTATTTAGTTTGTTATATTTAATCAACAAATCTTGCTAATATAGTTTCTTTTTACTTCTATATTGGAAGACATTTTGGTGTGGTTTATTACTTTAGTCCGCTTTTCTTCGGTGACTAAGTCATATTTATCGTCTTTCCTTGGATATTTTGTTTTGCATGTACCTGATTTAAACTTTGACATAAAGTTTCTACTTTACAAATAATGTTATTTGAGTTATTCTTGCATCCTATTATTAGGGATTTTTTCTTTTATGTTTCTTTATTTGAATTATTCTTACATCTTATTATTTTTATAGGATATTTTTTCTTTGTTCATTTTGTACTGAAAATACTCTAAGGTTTATTCTAATTGTGTGCATCTGTTAGACATTGATTATAAATTGCAATTTATTTTTTCTACCAAATACAACATTAGAATGCATAGATGAACATTGATAACAATCCTAACCTTGAGATGGAGGCATATATAGAAATTTCGTGTGAATGCTCTTCAAATTGCATTATGTTAGTTGATGAAAATAGTAGGCTAGATAGAAAGCCACCTAAAAATACTTGATACAACAAAAGTTTTTACAAAATATAAAGGATTCCAATGTGATGTATTGTGAAATATTACAAATAAATCTAGTTTACATCCATCGATTTGTTCATAAAAGACTTGATGACATGATATATTGTAGGATCGAAGACCAAGTTATGTTCTGATATATGATTGTGTTTGGGATTACAAATTGTTAAATGCAAAGATACTTTCAATGTTTGAGTGAGACAGTTATCAAGTATTTTAATTTTGTATTATATTTTCTTCTTGACATGCAAGATGGCTTTATAAAGGATCCATTCATTAATACCTTGTTTAAATCCAGGAAATTAGTAGATGGATGCCTTACTTCAAGGTAATTTAAATATGAGAGCGTTGAGTTTTTTAGGTGATAGACACAGTTCATAGTATTTTTTTTGTAGAACTATATTGATACCATTGATGGTATATATTTAAAGGTTAAAGTATCATTAGATGTTAAGCCCTAATTCCAGGGTAAAAAGCAATACTCAGCACAAAACATGTTAGTTGCATGTGATTTTAACCTAAAATTTACATTCATCCTAGCAGGTTGGGAAGGCTCAGCATCTTAGTCTAGAGTTTTGGTCCATGGTGCACTCACAATGAAGAATATCTTAATAGTCCCTATGGATGAATTTTTAATTATGTTGAACCTATTCTTAGAGGTGTCGACAAGCTAAACTTTCCCTAGCTCAGTTGAGGCTCATCATGAGCTTAAGGGCTAAGATCGGCTCAAGCTCATCTTGGCTCACTAAAAAGTAAAAACATTTTTTCAAAGCAAACCTATTCTTAGAGGTGTCGACGAGCTAAACTTTCCCTAGCTCAGCTAAGGCTCATCATGAGCTTAAGGGCTAAGATCGGCTCAAGCTCATCTTGGCTCACCAAAAAGTAAAAGCATTTTTTCAAAGCAAAAGAAAATTTACTTTTGTGTGACATGTACTTTAGATTGACATATGAAGTGTTTTTAAATTTAATGTCTCTTTTTTTGTACACCTATTATTTCAAATTAAGCACAGTTTTTAAGGATCTGAACTTTCTACTTTCCCATGTCAATCAATTGTGTCATCACACATTAGTCACATCAATGTATGTTAAATCATTTCTTTTTTATGTAATAAGTTAAATGATGGGCATCAATCATGATTTATTTAATAAACACATAAGTACTCTACAAAAATAACTATATAATAATATGTTTTGTATTATATATAAATACATTTAATATTTATATGTATAATATATTAAACAAAATCTTTTTTTGTAGATAAATGTGTGTGTGACTATATATATATATATATGACCCTTAACAAGCCGAGCTTTTAACGAGCTGAGCCTAATGTGGCTCAACTCAGCTCACTTATCTAAACGAGCTTAATTTGAGGCTCAAGCTCAACTCATAATGAATTGAACCAAGATAGCTCTATTCATTGATAGCCCTACCTGATCCATATGTGTGTAGTAATAATAGATTGTTTGACGAAACAATTCTATGTTGGGATGAAGGGAAGTATTACTTGACTAATGTTGGATTTCCACTGCTTTGGAACTTTATCACCCCATTCTAAAGAACATGCTATCACTTTAACAAGATTAAAGGAGCACTCCCATCACATTCAAATAATTATTCAATCATAGACACTTTTCCCTAAGAAATGCGATTGAACAAACATTTAGGGTTTGGAAGAAGCGTTATAATATAATCAAGGATGAGAATGTGTACTCTTACAAGAGTTAAATTGTTTTTGTGTTTATATATTATTGTATGTATTCCCACTTGTGAATGACTATTGATAGGAGTAACATGGGTGGACCATCATAATCAAGGAATTAAGGATGAAGGAAGTGGAGGACAAGAGGTATTTTGCAGATAGCATGGATATCATGGCAATGAACATTGGATGAATGAGAGATGTTGATTGTTGTACTAATGCTACTACACTTGATTATGAAAAATTTATGAAAGCTATTTATGAGGTCCCAAATATACATCTAGTTATAGTTAAATCAATTTTTGAGTATTTCTATATTGATCTAGTAAAGTACTGTATTTTTATGACCTTCGATCTAGAGTCTAGATTTATCTACCTGGCTATCCGTCATCTTAATCCCTGAAGACAACATTACTTATTTTCTATTTTGAATTGATACTTATTATTATAGATGACTATATACACACCCATGGATGCTCATATCTTGCTATCTATAGTCTCTTTGGTTAGTCGATGAATAAGATGCATTATCATTATATTGTTGTCTCTATTGTTTATAGTTGAATAAGTTAATGACTATTTATGGATGAATAGGTTTATGAATGAATATGTTAATGAACATGTTTATGGATAAATAAATTGTTTGATAGATTTTATGGAATAATTGGTTAAAGAATAGGTTTTTAGATGAATATGCTAATGAATAAGTTAATTGATGAGTAGCTTATTAAACAGTTTTATAGAAAAATAGGTTAAAGAACAAGTTTATGGATAAATATTTTAATGAAGAGGTTAATTGATGAATAAATTGTTGGACAATTATATGAATGAACAAGTTAATAAATATGTTTATGGATGAATAGTTTTATCAACAAGTTAATTTAAGTTAATGTCGTTTATAGATGAACATATATAAACATCAATTCATGAATGAACACATTTCAAAAGTAGTTTATGAACATGTTTATAGATCAACAAGTTAATGAAAAAATTATTTTTATAAATGATAAATAGCTAGTTGTTATATATTGAGTTTGCTATAATTTTACAATTTGCATTTGATTTTCTAAATATTTTTTTAACAACCAAATAGTATTTTCATACATTTTTTCCCTGTATTCTAAATCAACTAAATAACAATTGAAAAGTATAACTTTACTTCACTTTATTCCTTTTTCTTTTTTTTTTTACAGTTAACTTCATTTTACTTTCTCATATTCTACATGCAACCAAGCAAAGCCTAGGTATGTAGGATCAAAGGAAAATTTGGACAATGCTTTAACCAAATGCCTTAAAAGCAAATATTATATTATGAAAAACTGTAGGAGATATAAGACTAAGGCATGTAGAGATACAATCACTAAACAATCCAAATTGTTCATCATACCCCTGTTATCCTTTCCTTATTTGTATATTAATCGCAAAACTTAGTGTGCCTATCATAATATAGCTTGTTTTGGTGGGCCTTATGTCTAGCTCATCATTCTAATTGACGAGCTTCCCTTTTTCATGGTCTCTACTCACTCATCTATGCTCCAACCCAACAAGTAATAATTGAGAAATGATGTTTCTTTGACCAAGTTGTATGATTCAGTTGACTATGACATATAGCAATTTACCCCCACCCCCTCCTCCCCCAATAAAAAGAAGAAGAAAAATAAGAAGATTGGTTATAGAGTATTTGAACTGTTAGCTCTCACAAACGAAATCAAACACTTAAGTTTCACACATTAATAAAACTCATGGCATCAAAAGAAAACATGCAAAGTGATTATATTTGTGTGCACAACCATTCATTATGCACAACCATTAATAAAAAAATGAAGGTTTATATTTGTGTGCACAACCAGACCCAATGACTAAACTAATTGGAGTTCAATTTATATATATTGTCCAGATTAGGGGACATGCAAAGGCACATATGAACAGGTGGTAATTCATTTCTAAAGGAGACCAAAAGTATTTAACTCTTTTTGTATACTGCTAAATGCAAAAGGGGTGAAGATTTCAAAAAATAAAATAGAAAAACAGGGGTATGAGCATGCCTATCATATGATATGACAGTTTTAAGATATAAATATGCAAAACTACCTATTTGAAGATATTAAGAGTTATGCTTTATTTGATATTCTTAAGTTAATAAGGAGATCAATGATTATATCTTTTATGTAGAATCATTAACATTGGGAGGACAATACACTATCATTTTGTTCCACTTTGGACTTTGTCACTGTGGGTAGGGCTGTCAATAAGCCAAACTAACTTAGCTCTGGGTGGAGTTTGGCTAGTCATGAGATGAACTTAAGCCTTGTTTGGAGCTTGTAGAGCTGAGCCCAAGCCTCCGATTGAGCTCATTTAGCTAACTGAGCCAAGTCGAGTTGTACAAGGCTTAGCTTGCTAAAAGTTCACCTGACTAAGCTTGGTTTATTAAGGTCTTATATATGCCCAAAAAAAACATATAGATACAACTTGTTATATTATTAGGCTTTAAGATTCGAGCCTAAAATATAGAATGATTGAGATTAGCAGGCTTGAACCGAGCTCTCCTCAATCTTAATGAGTCGAGCCTAGCTCCTCAAGCTGGGTTAAGCTTGAGCCAAGCCTAAGCCTAATCCATATGTGGCAGTGAGCCCAGAAAAGTCCAACAAAGTTGACATCCTTAAATACGGGGATTCATTCCTAAAGAGCTATTTGTATAGGAGCCTCAACCGTATGCACTAGACCTTCTACTATTGGATAATTCTTTTGGGTTCCAGATTCACAACCTCCTTTTTTCTTCTTTTCACATCAACGTTTTTTGTTTTTTTTTTTTTGGTAGAAATTTTCATATTAACATCTAGTTTAGAAGAAAACTCAAACTCTAGCTTAGGCCTATGGAGAGAAGAAGACAAGAACTCGAGCTTAGATCAGATCCACATATTATAGTCCAAGCTCAATGTAAGTTTCTCAATTTCTCTTTACCTTATTAGCCTTTTTTTTAGTAACTTTTCCTTTCTTTAATCAAGTCTATTTATTTTTTCTCCCCCTTGAAATTAAAAAGGAGCTTTTCTTGTACTAGTTGATTTTTTTTAAATGTAAGTTCTTGTTGCGAAATGACCCGAGCAGCTTGGAGCTTAGCTCATCATGAACTAAGCTTGAGCCTTGTTTAAAGTTTGCATACTTGAGTTCGATCCTCCAATTGAGTTCATTTAGCCAAGTGAGCTTGAGTTAAGTTGCGTTAGACTTAGCTTGCTAAAAGCTCAACTCGTTAAAGGTGTTGTATATGTATAGTATATATTGATATTACCTATTATATTATATATTTATACATTATACTTTTATGTTTATGGGTTGTTGGACCTGTTTCAACCAATTAGATCTTTACCCTTTAGGAGTGGGTTTGGTTCATGGGTTATTGGGATTCAAGATTCAGGCCTGAAATAGTAAGCTTGATTAGAGGAACTAAGCCGAGTTGAGCTCTCCTCAATCTTAATGAGTTGTGTTTGACCTCAACACCTCAAGCTCACAATGAGCCTTAGCCCAATTGTTGAGTGACAAGCTTGAGGTGAGTTGGGTAAAGTTTAACTCAGCTTTGCTGTCAACACCCTTAAATGTGGTTGGATTGGTTTCATATCCTGTCTGAATGGAGTGATACCATTACCACTATTTTCAGAGCATGTGACACGAGGCCTAACAAAGAATACTTCCACAAATTTAAAAGTGCCTTTCTTTTTTGTATTTACCATTGGGAGCAAATGTTCTACTCCCAAATTGTCTACTCCCCCATGTTCCTAGACAAAAGGCTAGGGGGTATAAAAACCCTAAAAAGGGTTTTCAAATAAAGCATCATGTGCAAGCCATTGCATATAGGAACATGGGGGAGTAGACAATTTTGAATTTGGAAGTAGAACATTTTCTCTCTTTATCATAATACCTTTCTTTGACAGTATCACGCCATTATCAATTAGCACTTGACATACGCAATGCCCGACTAAGGGTTTTTGGGTTAATACATATGGGTCAAAAAAGGGCATTACGATAAAGTGCTGACAATCCATAGGCATATCTCAAAATATGAAATTCACTAAAGTTAATATAACTCTTAAACATCTTAACAAGTTCCCAAATACAAAGTCTCTAGATGTGTAAATGGACATATATATATATATATATATATATATATATATTCAAACATCCAAACTCCACAAAGCTAAGGCTTTGGGTGACCCCTAGGTCATGCCTTATATCTTCTTGGCCCATCTTCATACCCCTAATCTGAAAAATGTTATAGATAGGTAAGTCTATGGCTTGTAAGAGACTATACAAAATATACACAAAAAAGGATTAAGCATAACACAATGATAAGATATGTCAAAACATGTGTAGGAATGCATGTATCAGTATAGACAAATAGCAAAATAGAAACCATACATTAAAGAAAGTACAGGTAACTATCATGGTATAAAACACATGAAGTATGCAAATTGCATTTATTCAAAACATATGTTTTTTGTCACTGTTTTAAATGGAACACTTTTGGAATATTCTTTTCAAAACAAAACATGTGTTTGTTTTCTTTTAAATTAAACCAATGGTTTATTAATTAATACAAAACTGATTTCACATGTCAAGCCATAAGAGGGTTTCACCTCAATTATTCCCCTAGGATAAAAGGGTTTAGTCTTCACATGATTCCCCCAATACAAGGGTAATCCCCACATAATTGCCCATAACAAGGGCTTATCTAGGCCTTGTATTATTCCCCTAGGACAATAGTAGTCCCCACATTATTCCTTCGGAACAAGGGTCTAGTCATCACATAATTCCCCGAGACAAGGGTTTATCTAGTCCTCACATTATTCCTCAAAGACAAGAGTAGTCATCACATTATTCCCCTAGAACAAGGGTCTAGTCCTCACATAATTCCCACGGGACAAGGGTAGTCCTCACATCATTCCCACAAAAAAGGGTCTAGTCCTTACATAATTCCCCCAAGACAAGGGTAGTCCTTAGATTATCCCCCCAATACAAAGGTCTAGTCCTCACATAATACCTCAGAACAAAGGTAGTCCCCATATAATTCACCACAACAATGGTTTATCTGGTCCTCACATTATTCCCCTATGACCCCAAGACAAGGGTAGTCCCCACATAATTCCTCGGGACAAGGGTTTGACCATTGATTAACCCCAAGGGAAAGATACCACAAAACAAACATATGCATATTTGATTGAAACCTTTAAACAAACAATTGATGTGCAAATTTCTCAAACCTTGGAAATACAAGAATACATGCATTCACAATTCCATGATTCAAACTTTAAAACCAATTGCCAATGGATATAAGGCATATGACACATCAAAATGCATGGATTCATAATAGGTTTAACCCAACTATGGGTCATTTAAAGGAGCTATGGACTCTGAAGACATTTCAATATAAATACAATTATGTAATGAAGGATAATGATACAAATACTTTAAATCTTCATGTAGAAATCCATAGAAATCATTGTACAAACTTCTTTAAGAAACATGGATAAAACATACATGTTTTAGCTACCAAGGCTTGTAAATAAACATAAATCGCAACATAAAAATTAGAAATTCTAAGATCTTAACATGGAAAACATAGAATCATATGCAATTAACATGGAAATACAATGAACTATATGATTCTAGCAAGATAAATCATAAACATACAAGGTAAAACCATTTACATGTCTAAATCCATAAAACTTCTACATCAAAACCTTAAAACAAAGTATTAGGAAGCATAAAACTAAGGTCCTAAGAGTAAAAACATGGGTATATCCTGTGTAATCACTTACCAAAACTAATCCTCCCTTGAATCTAGGAGTTCTCCTTCAAAAACTTCTTTCCCTCATTGTTTCTTCTCCAAGCCCTCCAAACTTTCTTCTATAGAAAACACATAATATAGTGCACCAAGATTAACAAGATTTAGTGAAAGACTAAGAGAAAATACCAAAAAACAAAGGAGAATCTCATGGTGAGACCTTTCAAAACTTACCTTAGCCAAAAATGGGGTATTCTTCTATTTTCTCCCAAAACACTATTCTTTTTATCTTTCATTCTCTCTAATGTTTTTAAGCATAAATAGGGTTTTAGGTCATCCCATGTAGGTTCCACTTGAGATTGGGGTGAAATCATATGTTGTCACTAATCCTGATGTTAATTTTTCTCAGTGGTGATCAATCACGAATTTTGGTGATCAAGCATGGAGACAGATCACAAGTTGTAGGTGGTAATCAATCATCAAGATGGATCACAAGTTACTGGAAGGTTGGTGATATGAATTGGTGATTAATCATGGAGACAAATCATAAGCTACAAGATGTTGATCTGAGTTGGTGATCGATCATGGAGATGGATCACAAGCTACTAGAGGGTTATTGCGAAAAACCCGTGATTTGAGTTGATGATCAATCGTGGAGATGGATCATGAGCTACTGGAAGGATTTTTTAGAAAGAACCGAGACCTGTGATCTAAGTTAGTAATCAATTACAGTATGGTGATCGATAACGGCCTTGCAGATCGATCATGGTGGTGACTGATCATGGGGTTAGAGATCGATCACGAATGTCAGATTCTGGGATTTTCGAACTTTTGGATTTCCAAATCAAGTCTAATGGGTTCTTTTCCTAATCATTTTAATGACCTACATAGTTTTCAATAAGACTAAAATTAGCCCTCTTGTTTCACATACACATGGGCTACACTTTAGGAACACCAAAGTGTTGGGTTTGATTTCTAAAATTACCAAATATATGTGTGGGGTGTTAGATATACAATGTATTTTTACTAATACACCCCTCAGGATTTGGTACGAACACTACATGAATGAACAAGGTATGAAAGGCATAAGGGCGGACATATTAGTGCCAAAAAGTGAAAAGCACCCCAAAAATTGTAAATCACAGTTTTGGTGCTGATGTGTCATGTCCTCGGATTGTCTCGTTAGACTAGAGATGACATGAACTACTTCTTTGACCCATATGTATGGCATCAAGCGTTCTGCCCAGGATTTTGTACCTTCCATCGTGTTTTGGTCACAAAGGTTGACACATGACAATTTTTGGAATTTTGTGCCTCTTTTAAATAGGGAGCAAGTGTTAAGTTGAACACTTCATTTACAGTTTTAACCTTATACATCCCATTTTTATAAGTACCTGTTTTTCATTTGATCCAGTTTTAACCCTATGTACTCAACCTTTGTGTCTAAAACACGGTAGGACATACAATATCTAGCTCAAGACATTTGTTCCCTAGGGGCTGATCCTCTTTCTAGGGAGCACCGTTTCCCCTCTCACATGGGGTGTGGCCCCATGTACTTTTTACATGGGGTCCACACCCTTGTGAGGGGAAACCGGGCCGCTACTAAACCGGGTCCATAAACCATTCAATATAAATTTTTCGCATATTGCATTTATCTTAACCTGTTGGTTATTTAGAAAATTAACATTAATTATACCATTTGCAATTGAATAAGAATCGATCACTAACTTCATAGTCTAAATGGTGCAATGGATATAAGCTATAAACGTAAACCATTTATAATACTAGTATTTCATCCTAACAAATTTGAACATGAACTATAATCCTTGAGTGCATAACTTCAACTTTAATACAATATCACAACAATGTCTAATAAAAGTAAGATCTAAAGTAAATTGAAAGTAACTAAAGGAAAGCAATTGTTGCATGTCTTCACTCCAATCTCAAGGCACTCCACACAGTATAGCTATATTAATCTTCACCTAGAAAAATAATGTGAATGAGTGAGATCGATGACTCGTAAATAGGTACACAAAACCTACTAGAAAACTGGATGATTAAAACACAAATCTTTTAATATTAAAATACTAAGTATATCTTCATATAGAATGCATGTCAATTTCTAGCGTGTAGGCATGTGCTAGTATATATATACATCATCCACTAATCATCCCAAGATCTATACACTTATCATCATGGTTCATCATGTCGGAACTATGCATGACAATTCAAATAATTATATTTATACATGGTATTCTTCTAGTATCTACATATGACAATATGCATGATTCTACCTATTGCATGACATACTTCTCATATATTTGCATGACAATATGTTGATGTATATTATCAATTTCATATTGTATAAAATACATGGAGTGCTAGATTAGGCATGGCATGAGCACAATGAATATCCTAGTCATATCTGTAATCATCAAGTGTTGGTTTCTGAGAAGGAAGACGAGCTCCATCACTTGAAGCCAATGGCAATTCATTCCCAAAAAGTTGCCAAGGTCTGAAAAGCTTGAAGACTCGACTCATCAAAGCTTAATAAAGGTTTATGAAAGTATTTAACGTGTTAGACATAAGTTAAAGAATTTAAAAGACATTTACATAATCACATGGACTAATGAATATCACCTACATAGGTTTCCAAAGTGAGTGGGAGTAGGATTTTGGCAAAATGACACAAAACAGGGGAATCAGATCGATCCAAAGGGTGTTGGATCAATCCGTACTTAGCGGATTAATCCGATAAAGCTCAGGTGTCTCAGACTGAAACACCGGATCAATTCAGGGATGCCAGATCGATCCGACATTGCAGAAATTCAAAAATATATATAGATTTGCATCTATGATTTTTTGACCATTGGGAAAGATGTCAAATCAAGGGTGTACGACGGTGCTCATCCCCGATAAATATGAGAGAAGCTCAAATGAGCTCAAAAATACATAAAGAACACAAGAGATCACACACAAAGAAAATGGAAGAGCTCTTTGAGAGAAAGCAAGTCATCCTACACCTCCCAATAGCCAAAAGCTCTAATACATGTGCATCTATTGAAGATCAAGAGCCTTGAAGTGCTTCCCTAGCACTCTACTTGAAGAACAAGAAGAGGGA
>JAOXJP010194647.1:0-12187 GCA_025762735.1 Platanus orientalis
CGAGAGTGGATTGTATCCGCTCCTCCTATCCTCTGCTCCCTGTCAGGGGGAGGGTACATCAGCACGTACAAGTGGTTTTCACTTTTTTTTTTTGGGGGGAGGGGTTGCATTTCATTTGTCGGGGCTGATGTGCCCTCCCCCTGACAGGGGGCAGAGAGGAGCAGACGATAAGAGGAGCGGATACAATCCACTCTCTTTCAAAACCGCTCTTTTCCAAGTTTGGGAGAAAGAAAATCCTCTGCAACAACCTTACATTGCATTAACTGGAAACTGCCGTCAGAAAAGGACATGTGGCTAAGAGCAGCCCCCATTTTATTTTACATTTTGACATTGTATTAAAAACGAAGCAAATGTTGAAATTTCAATTTTTTTTTTCTTTTTTAAACATGTCCAGTTTTGACAGCAGTTTTCCCCGTTAATGTTATTTAAGCTTGTTGTAGAGATGTACAGAACAACCCGACAGACCCTCAGGTTCCTCTACTGCAGTTAAAGTCCTGCAGGGGTCTGGAGTACCACACGTACCCAAGTGAGTGAAATCACCCACCCAAATTTGATTTTATGGGTATGTGTCGCATTACATACGGCTGCGGGACTTTTAACAGGCTAGGGGATCCTGAGTGCCAAATGATGAAAAATTAGATCCTAAGCCCAGGTCAAGGCCCCAAATACAACCTGGGCCTGGTCCGAGCAGATTGCAACTCCACCCGATCCATTTATATGCACATCAACACAATAATTATTGTGGGAACCAACTATGACACTTGATTGTAAAGCCATCGTTGGAAGGGACTCAGAAATCAATTCAAAATAATACAACACCGTTGACGACAAGTCTTGACCCTATAAATTAGTAAATAGGCCATCACGTCGTTTTGCTTTATTAAAGTTACTTTTCTGCTTTATTGAAAGGAAACTCTTCTGTACCACAAAGAAAAAGAGTGCATTAATTTAGCTTGACACTTTTCAAAGAAGACTTTGAAGAGTCAGTGTTCAGTTAAGGCTGTGTTTGGAAGCCATGTGAAACGAAATCAGTTCTTGTTGATTTCACGTTTTAAGCAAAACTTTGATCTAATTACAAGGGGCCCTCATGTCATGTGAGAAACGCCAGATGGAAATTTACTTTAGCATCCATGATACAAACATATATTTTTCAGTGAAGTTTAGTTTAATTTTGATACAATTTTATTATTTATTCCAGTAAGTTAGCACCTATTTTCATATTATGGATTTTTCTTCGTGACCCTGAAAGACAACGCACATAGGTCTAGGGGTGGCAATTTGTGTTAGCGGGTCAGATTCGTGTCTTGTTGAGCTAAGGGTATACAGTATTTGTCAACCTGAACCCGACCCAATTATTAATAGTGTCAAAGTGGGTCAACCCACATTGACCCGAAACACGATTATAGTAAACCCCAAATCCACCAATTTCGTATTGGGTTCGTAGACCATGTGATTGGGGGTGGCAATTCATGTTCGCTAGGGCTGTAAACAAAGTGAATTTGAAGCAGATATAGATGTATCTGTATTTATATTCATTTAGTTATTAATCGAATATCGGATACGAATTCGAAAGTCTGCATATATTTAGAAATAGAATCCGTATTCATATTTGTTTATTTAAACAGATTTGGATACAAATTCAGATATATCTTATTACGCTTGCTATCAAAAAATTAAGATTTTAAGTGGTGACACATATTTTGAGGGGTTGTTGAAGCTTGTCAAAACCCCCAATAGTGACAAAGGCTAAGAATTCAATAAAAGTATCAGACGTGACCAATCACACTTTTTTTATGATTGATCATGGCACTTCCAAGTGTGACTAATTATGAACAAAAGTAACAGCTCTCGAGTATTGCTAAAACCTATGCATGATTGATCATAAACCCCGTGACCGATCGAAGTCGTGACCATTCACACTCAGGATGTGACTTAAGTTAGGAGAAAAGTAAATATGTGTGAAAATATGCGGCATGACCTCATTCGACCACCACATGAATATGATATCATTTTAGACCAATTTTAAATCTTATTAGGCCTCATTTGGGTCCTTTAGACCATTTAGAACATATAAAGGAAGAGAGAGAAAGAGAGAGGAATGGGATTTGGGGAAGGAGAGGAGAACCTCTTCTCCAAGGAGAAAGGTAAACTCCAAATCTCTGATCTAACTTGTTTCAGACTTGTTCTTTAGTTTTACACCATAGATTATTTTAGATTCTTGGGTTATGACCATAGATTTATAGTTTTATCTCAAGAAAATATATGAATACCAAAGGAAATAAGATTCTTCTTCAAGATCACATTGGCAAATAGAAGGACTAGCTTGTAGTAAGTAGTTATATAAAGCATACTCTATTTTTATTTAATTTTAGGTTCTTAGAAGTCTTGTAATGATAAAATCTTGAGTCTATGAATTTTTTTTCATATGTTTGTGAAGCCATTTGTTAGGATCATAGAAACCCCTACCTATTGTGGTGATTTGTAATGATATCTTGCCATTTTTTGCTAGTGTCTTAGAAATCATTAATTTATACTATAAGGAAAGGTGAATTTACATGCTACTAATACTTATTTCCTTGAAATGATGATTTTCATTCATTATAAATGTTTGTAAACTAGGATTCTACAACTTTATAGTTTTCATGAAAGATATTGATGAATGATTTACTTGATTTTCTATGAAAAATATGATTATTTGGATTAGTGATAAGCATATTTTAAATATGTTGGTTAAAGGTAATGTTAGAAGATAACCATGAAGCATGTTGATCTTCAAGTAATGGTACTAGTATATTGTTGTGTATAAATTTTTTAAGAAATTCTATGAACTGATTAAAGTAAGATATGCTTCAAGATAATGAATGATTGGATGATATATATGAGTGAATTGTTATCTAGACCATTGCCCATGTCATGTGTATAGGTTTTATGATGTTTTAAAATAAATGTAGAGTTGTATAATTTTCCTTATAGATAAAGCTAAAGAATGACTTGTTCATGTTACACATATTCTTGATCTTGGAAGTATACATATATCACGAGAACATATTTTCCTCTTGTATTAAGATTGAATAATACACGATGTAAAGATAAAATAAGATAAGATGGTTATGATGAATAATATTTGAAATGACCAATGGATAAGGAGAATGAAAGAAAATAAGAAAGAAAAATATAGACAAAAGTTAGTGTAAGATGATGATAAGTAAATGTGACTAAGATATAAATGAAAAATGTATGAGATGGCCCTTGCTATTAGGGTTATAATTTAATATGTCAATGGCCCTTGCTTTGGGGTTACAATTCAATATGCTGATGGCTTTTGCTATTGAGGTTATAATTTAATATGCTAATGACCCATGTTATTGGGGTTACAATTTAATATGTCGATGACCCTTGTTATTGGGGTTATAATTCAATATGCGAATGACCCTTTCTATTAGGGTTATAATTCAATATGCCGATGACCCTTGTTATTGGGGTTATAATTCAATATGCCGATGTCCCTGCCATTGGGGAATAATACAATGTGTCAAAGTGTAAACAAGTGAACCAAAATGTAAGTACGTGAAAGAAAATTGTAAGCAAGCAAAGTAAGAATGTAAGAAAGTGTAAGAAAGAATAAGTGATGGCCCTTGCTATTGATGTTATAATTCAATATACCGACGACCCTTGCCATTGAGGAATAACGATGTGCCAAAGTATAAGTGAATTAAAAGGCTCCCACCATTGGGAAAAAAAGTATAATAATAAGAAGAGAGAAGTCCATAAAGAAGTAAAAATATTAAGAAAAGAAAGAGAAACCTATAAGCTTCAAAAGTGAAGTAAAGTTCATAAGCCATATAAGAAAGAAAATAGAAAAGAAAGAAATGGAGACACCTAAGTCTCACAAGTGTAAGAAAGCGCATAAGATAGGTAAGAAAAATGAAACTATGACAAGAAAGAAAATGGAGCATATAAGCTCCAAAAATAAAGTAAAGTTATAGGTTATGTAAAGAAACAAAAGTACTAAGATAAGGAGATGAAAACATCTAAGTTTCACAAGTAATAAGTTTCACAAGTAATAAGAAATTCATAAATTATGTGAGGAAAAAAGTTGCATGGAAGGAAAAGAAAGTGCATAAGTTACTAATGAAAATATAAGTTTTTAATATGAGTAAGTAAAAAAAATACCAATTAAAGAGTGAAATCATATACTCTTTAAAAAAAAGATTAAATTCTATAAGATATGTATGAAAAAAAGAAGGTGTAACCTTAAGAAAATAATAGGTGAATACTAAAAAGAGAACAATGAAAGCTATTTGAAGTGATAAGTAGTAAAGGAACCTAAAGAATGACAATGCTAAAAATAACAAGGGAAAATGAACTATGTTGAACAAGACAAAGAGTAAGAGTTTATAAAAGCTATAATATAAGCAATAAATGCTAAGGTAAATATGAATTTGTAAAAATAGAAGTTAATCTACATATGCCTCACCATGCTAATTGTCTTGTTATAGCTAGTAAATGCATAAGAATGATATATGTGTACATTGAAGTAATTTACCTATGTTTATTCTTGTTCGGAATGTGTAGGTCATGTATAAAAACCATTAGAAAATACTTGCCAAGAATACACCAAGTATCCCTATCATGCTATGTTTAGGAAATGCTTACAATGTCATTGTATACTTATATTACCATGTATATCGTCATGCACATATAGTTGAAGAATGTCATGTATAGGTGGAATCATGTATATTTTCATGTATAGTTCCTACATGATGACTAGTAGATGATATATGTACACTAGCACATGCCTACACACTAGAAAATGATATGTATTCTATATGAAAATATAGTTAGTATTTTTATATTAAAAGATTCGTGTTTTACCAAATCGATTTCCATAGTAGGTTTTGTATACCTACTTATGAGCCATGGATCTCACCTATCCATATTATTTTTATTTCAAGTGGGTTATAGTGTACAAGTGTGTTTTTTAAGCACTTGGAGTTAGGGGGCATGCGAGTGAATGCTGCTCTTTATTTCTATATAGTATTTTCAAAGATGTTAGTTTACATTTATTTTATATTTAGAACTTAACTAGAGGTACTGGTTTAAGTTTGGATACTCTAATGTTACGGTTTAAAGTCTCTACTTTATGGATTGAGACTTAGTTAGTTACATAAAAGGTTAGAAAGCTTATAAGTTTATCTCTTAATTCCACTGCACATTGGGCCTTATGTTTAGCATGATATTATCTTTAATATATTGTGTATTATGTTTAAGATTTTAAGGTTAAGGTAAAATGTAAAAAAATTATAGTGATTGGAAAGTGGATTTGGATAGTAGCGACCTGAATTCATGCTTAAATAAAATTATGAAATTTGGGTTCATTACAGTTGGTATCAGAGTCAAATTTATAGATTATGTAGAGTATTTGAAGCGATAGGTGATATATGATATGTAGAGTTTAGTGCCTATTATTGGATATGTCAGTGGAAATTTTGATGATTAATTGATTGATAACCTATGTTTCGATGTCTATATAATTTAGAAAGTCGTGTCTTAGTTTTTATGTAAATGTAGATGGTACGAGATTCTAAGAGTTTATTTATTTAGTTGGTTTTACGAAGTGATGCTTTCAAGAAGGAGTACCGGGTCGACTCTGGTTATGCCTCAGCCTAATGTTGAGGATCCGATGGGTACTTTTCAAGCACCACTAGAGGGTGAAAATCTAATGGGTGTTTTTCGAGCTATTCAAAAGCTAGCTAGGGTAGTTTGTGAGCATGTGATGCATACAAGACAACCCCGTGATAAAGACATTAGGCATGAGGGCCATGCCATTGAGCGATTTCGCAGATTGGGGCCACCTGAGTTTGCAAGAACCACTGACCCCATGGTTGTAGAGGCATGGATCATGCAATTAAAAGAAATCTTTGAGGTGATAGGATGGACTGATGGGAAAAAGGTTTCCTTTGCCATGTTCATGCTCTAGGGAGAGGCAAAACATTGGTGATGAGCTATCAGAGACATCCTACTGCTCGAGGATGATGAGCTCGTTACATGAAAGACTTTCTTTAAGGTTTTTTGTGAAAATTACTTCCTGAAAAGTGTGAGGGATGAGAAGGAGGTTGAGTTCTTAGAGTTGACCCAAGGAGCATGATTATGCTATAGTATAAAGCCAAATTCTTCGAGCTAGTCTACTAGGTGCCTCACATTGCATCAAGTGATGAGAGAAATGTCAAGAAATTCTAAAGAGGCCTTTGACCTGCAATCCGAACAAGGATGATTGTGGCTGAGCGGGATTGTGATGAACTCCTAAAGAGTCGGGACTTGAATACATGTTCGCAACCCAATGGACCTCGCATGAGGAATGACCATACTCAAATTGGAAAGAAGAGGGCCTTTGAAGGAAGGGAGATGAATGAGATCATTTTTTGAGACGACTGATCAGGGTGCTTGTCCCTAGTGTAGGAAGAGGCATGTGGGTGACTGTCATTTGTCAACCGGTGCATGCTTCAAATGTGGACAGTGGAGATATAGGAATGATGTGTGTGCATGTGTACCTTAAAGTAGTTTACCTATGCTTATTCTTTTTGGGAATGTGTAGGTCATGTATGAAAACCATTAGACAATACTTGCTAGGATTACACCAAGTATCCCTATCATGATATGTTTAGGAAATGCTTAACATGTCATTGTATACTCATATTTTCATGTATATCATCATGCACATATAGTTGAAGAATGCCATGTATAGGTGGAATTATGCATATTGTCATGCATAGTTCCTACATGATGAACCATGATGATAAGTGTATAGGTCTTGTGATGATTATTAGATGATATATGTACACTAGCACATGCCTACACTCTAGAAAATGATATGTATTCTATATAGAGATATACTCAGTATTTTTATATTGAAAGATCTGTGTTTTACCAGTATGGTTTTTGTAGTAGGTTTTGTGTACCTACTTACGAGTTATGGATTTCACCCATCCATACTATTTTTATTTCAGGTGGTTTATAATGCACATATGTGTTTTTGGAGCACTTGGAGTTGGGGGGGCATGCGAGTGGATGGTACTCTTTATTTCTATCTAGTATTTTCATAGATGCTAGTTTACATTTATTTTGTATTTAGAACTTAATTGAAGGTATGGTCTAAGTTTGGATACTTTGATGTTATGGTTTGAAGTCCCTACTTTGTGGATTAGAACTTGGTTACATGGAATGTTAGAATGTTTATAACTTTATGTCTCAATTTTATTGCACATTGAGGTCTTATGTTTAACATGATATTATCTTTATTCCGCTGCATGTGTATTATATTTAAGATTTTAAGGTTAACATAAAATGTAAAAAAGTTATAGTGATTGAAAAGAGGATTTGGATAGTAGCGACCCGGATTCATGCCTAAATAAGGTTATAAAATTTGGGGTTGTTACAAATTTTGTGTTGGGTCCAGGGATATGTGACTAGGGGTGGCAAGTCGTGTTGGCAGGTCATGTTTGTATCGTGCCGAGTTTAGGGTAAATTATTATATGGGTTAACCCAACCTATCCATTTATTAATCGTGTCAAAGCGGGTCAACCTACTTTTGACCCGAAACACGATTACAATAAACCTTAACCCACTAGTTTTGTGTCAGGTTCATGGGTCATGTCAAACATTGCCACCTCTACTATCATGGGAACCCATACCTTGAAAACAACACAAATGCCAAGGTAATCTTATACCATCAATATGTTGGATATTGGGGGCAAATGTCTTATCTAGGATACTAGGGAACGTCATATGGAATAAAATGGGCGTGAATTTGAAATTTCATCTAACCCCTAGCCATTTTATTCCATATGACATCCCCAACACCAAATCTTGGACAAAACATTTATTTCATTTTTAAAGTTTAAGACAAAATGTTATCAATTTTTTAAACAAATATTCTTCAACTTTTTATCTTTTTACAAAACTATACATTACACCTTTAAAATGTAAGAAATCCTATATTTACAAATTTGTCTTTTCATAAACCATTTGAAATTGAAATAAGGAGGAAAACCAAATTACAGTAGACAATGCATGTAATGTAATACCCCATAATACTCATGAAGGGTAAAAATTTATCTTTGAACATTGTTAAAAAGACCATAGTAGTGTTTGGGACCCAATAGAATGAGTTTGAAGTGAGGAAACCAAGGTAAGCCATAAACTTGTTAAGTCCCAAAATTGTCTCAAGAGCGCATTTATGATAACCTCATAGAAAAAACATACCTCATAGGAAAATAACCTCATAGGAAAAACATACCTCATTAGGAAGCTCTTAGAATTTACTTCCAACAAAACAAATAGCAAGCAAATAAGAGTTATATGGAGGAAGTTATAGCAGATTTTCCATGAAGAGGTCATGCTGAAATTTTTTTGAAAGAAGCCCGATCGATCATGGCAAGCCAGCCCGATCGATAAGGAGTAAACCTGATCGATTAAGCCTGTGGACAAGATCCTCTTTGGGATCCATGCCACACGTGAGTTGCCAAATTTTTTTGGAAAACATTATGTGATAAATCTAAAACCCATTTTTACCCCCATTTAAGGTTTGTGTGACATAAGAAAATGAATTTTTAAAGAGAAATGGTAGTTTTGAGAAAAACTTGGGAGAAGAGAGAACATCTTCTTCTCCACAAGCTCGGTAAATTGTTAGAACCTATATCTAGCCTAAAATAGTAGTTAATTTCAGTTTCCTACTTTTGATTATGGATTCTAACCATGAAATGTGTTGTTAACTCTTAAAGGTAGGATGGGATTGCAAAGAAAAAGGAGTTGTGGAAGGAGACTCTCTTGGAGCAAGGGAGTAGAAATCTTTAGTGAGTGGAAATGTAATTTATACACACTTTCCCTTCCTATGATCATCGATAGGTAGAAAATAAGTTTGGATTTGGTGGGTTTACATCTATTTTTTATGAGTATGATTATTTTCTTATGTAGGTTCTTAGTTTCATGGATAGTGTGAGTGGATACACATTTTATGCATACACTATTCCATTATTAGGTTCATAGAAGTGTAATTTCATGTTCTAAGTTTATGGATTTATTGTTTTGATCTCTATGAATTGATTTGGTGACTGGATATGTAGTTTATGTATACATTTTTCATTCTTAGGTTCCTAGAAATGATATTTTACTTTATGGTTGCAAAGATTTGTGGTTTCAAATTCTGAATTGATTTGGTGAATGAACAAGCATTCTATGCATACTTTCCTTCTTTTAGGGTCTTAGATTTGTTGAGAATGAAATTTGTTTTGGTGGATTCATATTCAACCTTCATGAAAATATTGATTTCCTTATATGGATTCTAATTCTTTTGATGTGATTATATTTGGAAGGATTCAATCACTCTATTACTATGTGTTTTTGGAATATAGAGTTAATTACATTATGTTGTTATCTTGTTGAGTGAGCTTGATGATTTTTACTCTATTTGGAAAGGGTCTTAGAGATAGGTTCAAATGAATTGGATGGTTTTGAAAGTTTCATTTGGTGTATCTTGGTTCTTTCCTTGATTTCCCCTTTGAGATTTCTAATTTCTTGCTCCTTACCTGATTGTTTGTATTGTCATATGATAATTCTCCATGATTTACATGTCTTTAGCCTTTGGACCCTTACATAAGCCTACTATTCACTTTAGTGGATTCCTTTTATTTTATATTAATCCATGTTGATTCTTGTTAGTTCTATAGATTCCCCATGTTAGAATCTTGGAATTGTGATGTACTATATTAGACTTTGTATCAATTGGTAGCTTTTAGTGGCATAAGCATGTTGTCTTTAGCATGGTTTACTCCAATATTTTCATGAGACATTTTATTTAGACCTCTACATGAGTTTTAAAGCCCTTGAGCTGTTGGATTTTTATCATTGATGGTATTTGACATGAAACGATGTTATATTCTTAAGCATCTTATCTGTCCTTAGAATTGAGTCAAACATCTTCATATGAGTCTTGGTATTTGGCCTCTTACATAAGATTTACATCTATGATTTTTTGACTCTTTATGAGATAAGACATATGAATATCTTTTACATGACATACTTATGTAGTAGTTTCATTATTTTACATGAGCATGGATTTGATAGATCGGTTTTGGACATTCAGATTTGATATGGTACCCCTAAATGGGTTGGTTTTTATGACCGTTAAGTACCCTGCTGTCGGGTCACATCAATAGGCACAGGGACATTAGTTGTCTAGTCAACTTAAGTACCCTGCCTCTGGGTCACATCAATAGGCAAAGGGACACTAGTTGTCCAGTCATCTCAGGTACCCTATCATTAGGTCACATCAATAAGAGAAGGGACACTTGCTATCCAGTTATCTTGAGTTTATAACCAATCACTAGGTCACATCAGTAGGTAAAGATGGCTACAATACCCTAGTCTTTGACTCTATTCAGGTACCCAATCATCGAGTTACATCAACAGGTGAAGATGACCACAGTGCCCTAGTCTTTTTGACTATTTAGGTACCCAATCATCGGGTCACATCAATAGGTGAAGATGACCACGGTGCCCTAGTCTTTATGTCTCTCAAGTACTGAATCACCGGATCACATCAATAGGTGAAGACAACTATAGTGGCCTAGCACATGATTTGGTATTTGTCAAAGACCCAATTATTGGTTGACTTGCATTCAGATTTGGTATTTATCAGAGGCCCAATATAAGTCATTTTGCATTTGGTTTTGGTTTGGTAGGGACTTCTTTTGGTTTACTTATATTTAGTTTCAAATTTAGACCAAGACCCTCGGGGGTTAATACATAGTAAATGCATGGTTTGGTACTAATTCACTTTAAACACTCATATGGTTATCTTATAGGATAGATCATGCATAGTTGCATTGGTTTTATTTGGGAACCCGCATGGTTATTGCATAGCATAAACATACTTTGAATCATAGTAATGATATATGTATATTATATTAGTTGTACTTGCATACGCATTTTGGTTCCTTATTACACTCCGATTCATCTTATCTATTGTTATGTTTACTTTGGCCTCCCTTGTCTTGTATAAAAAATGTATCCTTTTGCTAAGCCCATCAAACTTAGCCTAATTGACACTACCTTACAAATGGATTGTAGGATGACAGGTATCTTGTAGATTGCTTGAGATGCATATTAGAGATGTTGGATTGGGTGTTCAGATTTAATGATCTACTGTTTTGTTTATGTTTTTATTTGGGCATCGGACTTGAGATATGTTATGTTTATCTTTCATTTGGGATTTGTAGTATTAGCTCATGGTAGCCTTTATTTAGACATGTAATTGTATTTTTCTTAGTTAATATAGACTTGATTATGATTTATTTCTACTGCACCTAATTTTTGGATCATTGTTATTATCTATTTCACTACACGTGACATGATAAAAGATGATTAAATGAGTAATCCGATGCTTTAGATGAATGTGAATGGTTTGTATGCATTATTTGTATTATTCCTCTGTGATAACGATGTGGTTAAATGGACTTAATTAAAAGGTTAATATGAAAAATGACTCAACATTTATATGAGAAGTGACAAGAGAATAAGTGTCATACTCCAAAAATGGGATTTCTTTACTATGAGATACGGATTCGGGGTGTGCCATTGAGTGTCAAGGATCTGAATTCGGGTTTTAACCACGACTCAATGATTAGGGTCATGACATGTAATGTGTTGTATCATGCATCACACACGAGCATGCACATGTGTGTGGACATTGGTGTAATGGCCCTTCAGACGCACTTTACACTTCTCACGTTTGCATCTTTGTGTGTGCATGTGCATTGCATGGTGCATGGTGCATTGTGCTAGTGTATGAAGGCGCAATGGATCTTGATGTTCTATGTTTGGCACAAGTGCATGGTAAATGGTGCACGTGTAGGCGTGTGGTTTATGACGTGTGACATGGTGCACGTCACAACATGTGGCTTAGAGACATGTGCAGTTGTGTTCAAAAGGGTAAAGGGTTGATGATGTGAAAAATCGCAAGTATACGAATTGCCCAAGTAATAAAGTGTAAGAGTTGAGTGTCGAACCCATGAGGACTATTTAATTTACTAACTACTGAAATTGTATTAATTTCAATTATATTTGACAAAGCCGAAATTTAAAGAGTTGTTGAAACTAAATTAAAATGAAACAAACAAGAAGAAAGATG
>JAOXJP010194658.1:0-12187 GCA_025762735.1 Platanus orientalis
TTTTACAATATTTCTTTTCGATATTTCCAACATTTCCGATATATGTCTTATTTTGGCCTGACCGATATTTCCACCGATACCAACATTTTGAACCTTGTTGTTGTTGTTGTTGTTGTATCCACACATTCATTTGCAATTAGATTGCTATCAAGGATTTGTGAGGACCACCGGTTCAATTGTCTCCCTCAACCTTGACAATAGAACCTTTGCAATAATTTTGTATGAGCTTCCAACCAAGTTTATTGGTCTATAGTCCGCAATTTCCTTCGCGACATTTTTCTTAGGAAGTAATACCAAGAAAGTTGCATTAACTCATTTACTAATTACCCCATTGTCAAAAAATTCAGCAAACACTTTCATAAGATCCGCTTGAATGATGTCCCAACATTCTTGGTAGAAAAGCATCAAAAACCCATCCGGCCCAAGTGATTTGTCTTTTCCCATGTTCATAATTGCAGGCTTAACCTCCACCACTGAAAAAGGCTTTTCAAGATTGCAAGCCACATCATTATCGATCCACGAGAAAAATAAATTGGGGATTCTGGGTTTATCCCTCCCATCATTTTTGTATAGTAAAGTGAAGTATTGGATGGCCTCGTCTTTTATTTTCCCAAAATCATTCACCATTTGACCATGGATAGATAGAGAGGATGTGGTGTTCTTTCCCTTTCTACCATTTGCCACTTTGTAGAAGTACTTAATGTTTCCATCGCCTTCTTTTAACCACTTGCACTTAACCTTTTGGCTCCAAAAAACGTCTTCCTTCCTTATGATGGATTCCATGTCCCCTAATAACTTCTTTTTTTTCACGTGTAGAGGCAAGCCTCCATCATCCTCAACTTTCCGATCCAAAGAAGCCATTTCAATCCAAATTAGATCTTTTTGCTCCTTAATGTGCCCAAAGGTGTTTCTGTTTCATACACTTAGGTTTTTGTTTAATATGTTGCTATTTCTTTATAAAACAAAAGCCTTTGTAACCTTCCAACACCAACTCACTCCACCATTCGCGAATGAGATCTTTGAACTTTGGATGGGAGACCCACATATTCTCAAAGCGAAATGGGATAAGGTCATAGTTAACTTTAGAGGTATTCAACATAATTAACCATCTATAATTTGCGGATGATACCATGTGCTTTCCCAAAGTGGAGGCTTCCCAAATTAGAATGTTGAAGGATATACTAAAGATTTTCAAAATAATATCGGGTCTCAAGATCAATAAGTCAAAAACTTCAATTGACGGTGTTGAAGTAAGAGGTGAAGACCTAAATCAATATGCACAGATTCTTGGGTGCAAGGTTAGAGAATGACCGATGAAATACTTGGGATTACCTCTGGGAGGTGTTCCAAGATCACTTGCCTTTTGGGACCCCGTACTTGAAAGAATACAATGCAAATTGGAGTGTTAGAAAATAAGTTAAAGGTAGGATTACTTTAATCAAAGCTTCCCTTTCAAAACTTACCAGTCTACTTAATGTCTCTTTTTAGAATGTCAATCTTTGGCATTCCACAATATATCAAAAATATGGATTGCATTATAACGGGTGGGATTGTTCCCATCATTTCACTCTCTCTCGGTCCATCTTATGGAAAAATATTAGCAAACTATATCCTCTCTTCACTCTTCACACTAAGTTTGCACTTGGTGATGGTCAATCAATCAAATTTTGGAAGGATACTTGGTTTAGGAAGACTACTTTAGCATCCTTACTCCCTAGATTGTTCCTCATTTACATTCATAAGGATGATGTGGTTGCCGATATCCTTCCTAATTCCCCTCATGGTCCATCGTGGAACCTCCTATTCTCAAGAGGTTTATACGATTGGGAAGCCCAATTAGATTGGTTTCATGATGTTATCCTCTCTTGGAGAGTTGCAAACAAAAGGGTATAGACCCTGGAGTCATCTGGGAAGTTTTCTTCCAAATCGTTTTTCATCGCACTCTCTTCTCCATCCACCCTAGACTCTGCTTTTCCCATCGGATGATATAGAACCTCGTTGCTCCACCTAGAGTAAAAGCTTTTCTGTGGACTGATGCCTTATGCGAAATCAACACAATGGATATGCTTCAACGAAGGAGACCTAACATGCTTTTATCCCCCCACTGGTATTCTCTCTGTCGTAAATATGGGGAGTCAGTTCACCATATTTTTCTTCATTGCCCGTTCTCAAACAAGATTTAGTGCTACTTCTTATCAAGAATGGGTTTGAGTTGGGTAATGCTGAAGGAAATTCCTCAACTATTCTCCTCATGGCATTGGTATGGAGTAAATGTCAGAAGTAAACTCTTTGGGGAGTGTTTTTTGCATGCCATTATATGGGGCATATGGAGGGAAAGGAATAAAAAAATTTTCCTCGACAAAATGAGGAATGTTGAAGAGGTCATTGAGGCAATCATTAGGGAGGTGGGTAGTTGGCTACTTGTCACCATAGAATTTAAATATCCCACTCTCTCTGATTTCGTGAAAGATTGGGTAACTTCCATTTCATGCTCTAAGCCATCCAATCCAACTCATCTTCAACAAAATTGGGTCCCTCCTCCTCTTAGCTCTTTAAAACTAAACTTTGATGGAGCTTCCAAAGGTAACCCAGGTCCAGCGGGGTATGGTTGTGTGGCTCGGGATTCCAATGGCATTGTGTACAAAGTATTATGTGGCCCACTTGGCCAATGTAATTTTACAAAGGCGGAAACCCAAAGCATGTTGATAGGACTCAAGGAATTAAAGAAAATGGGGGTATCGGGCTGCATCGTTGAGGGGGACTCGGAGGTGGTTATCAGTTGAGGCCAAGGCAAAAAGTGTCTATCATGGCGCATGTGGAGGCTGGTTTACAAAATCATGGATATTACTTCGGAGTTGGATTGCTCTTTTCGTCACGTTCCTAGGGAACAAAATTCTATTGCTAACTCATTTGTAAATTGGGGTGTGGTTCATCAATAGCATTATAATGGAGATTGTATTCCTTTTTAAGTAGTAGGCTGTCTATGTTGTACTATTTTGTTTTCTTTCTTTTCAATAAAATTTTTCACTTATCGAAAAAAAAATTTATCAATGCACCAAAGCAAGAGTTTGCTTCATTGGTTATATGCAATTAATGATTTTAAAATTCAAGTTTTTTTTCTATATTACGTTTCTTTAACATAAAATTTTCATGTAATGTTTTCACATGGTGCAATTTGTTTTCATCTTTCGCTACAGCAGTGCCCAATTCTGGCAATAGGTGCTTCTCCATGCACAACTCAAACCACCAACTCTGTTGTTTCCCCTACAAAAGTAAGCCATCTTTGAAGAGATTTTTCATCATCAAGCCTATTAGACGCTTAGGTAAGGGCTTTTAATCTGCTTCTTCAATAGATTGATTAAAAGTTGGAATCATGTTATGCTCTAGGGTATGTTTGATGAAACTGTGGGGTATAATGTACATCTGGATGTTTATGTTACATGATGATAGCTTATGTGGTATTTTGTTAGGGTTAAGTAGATGGTTCATCTCAAGGAGATAAAACAGGTTTCCATAACAATAAACCTCAGTGTTTCATACCCATCATTCAATCCTTGGCGTCTTGAGAATCTTGATATCCGTGGATGTTTTGTCAATCAGTCATTCTTTGAGGACTGAAGCAAGAATGAGATGCCCATGTGCTGGGTCCTACCCCTTTTTCTTGCCATCAAGATCATTGAGGAATCCCTAGTCATTGGTGGGTTTCATGTTCCAATTGCTTATGGGGCAGCGTTGACCTTGGACTTGACTGAGGAATCCTTATTCCTACCCCTTTTCTTGCATCATATGCTGCTTACTAGATTGTATTCTATAGTGCAGATGGTTTTTTCTTCTCCAAGATCAACAAAATGCCGCATGAAGCAGAAGATGACGTGGGCTAGCAGCCTGGGAGGTCACTATATGGGAACAAGCATAAGAGGATTGCCAGTGGGGGTGTATCTTGATTAAAGTAAAACCTTACCAGTGGTTTTTCAGATATAGCCCAATGCTCAAACTGCCTGAAGAAAGTGAAGCTCGCAATGCAAAAGCTTCAGATGGGAAACAATTCAAACAAACTGGAAAAAGAAATAAGAATGTTAAGAGTTCCATGAGGCAACATTTGAAGGGCCCAATCCTTATGAGGGTGGTTTTATTAATGTGAATGATGATAGCGATGATGATGAGGATATTTGTATACATCAAACAGAGCAGCAGTAGCTACAGCAAAAACTTGCCATTCGAGCGAGTCTAGCAATAACAGAGGATTAACTCCTCAAAGGTACATTTCAGTCCCTGACTGCATAAGGAGGGAAGTGGCAGTTCAAGTGGGTGGTACTTTGAGGGTTAGTGGTAATTCAAGTGAGAAGCTGGAAAGTTAAAATCGTATGAGGTCAAAGGGCGCTGGTTTGGAAGTAGGTTTGACGTGCATGCATTGTTTAAGGGAAGAGCATAACGTCATGGATCAATCCTTGTATTGAATCCAAGGTTCTAAACAGAGAAACTTGAAGAATATGTAAGAAAATGGGAAGGAGACTGGCAGTATAGCATGTGCCAATTTATTCTTTTAACAGTCCAATCAACAAAAGGGCTCGCTTTACTAGAGAGCATGATCCAAGAGCGTGATAGAGCTGAGCTGGGTGCAAAGGCGTCCACTAGCATAAAAACAGTTGAAGTGCCTAGATCAGTAAGAGCTTGATGATTACATTGGGGTATTAAAGAAGCAGCAGCCAGCGTATGGGTAACGATTATGTGCGTTGGTTAAATTGGTCCTATGAGACAGTCAATCACCAATTTCATGGCATATTGCAACATTTACACCATATTCCTGAAGTCTATACAAGTGTCTGATGTTATCAAGGATGCCAGCTACAAATACAAGCAGATGATTGATAAGGTCAAAGAGGTAAGAAAGAATGTTGTAAAAAGTGTCACGGAACCAATTTCAAGAAAGCGAGAAAGAGAAGAATGTAATCCAACCTTTTAGACCCCATGCATAGCACATTGAATCAACTTAATCTTAGGGAAGAAAAGAGTAGTCAAGAAGGCTGTAGAGGAGGCTAGTACAGTGACCACCTTATCTATGATCATGGATATGTATTGTCACTGATAGAGGGTAAGTGTGGAGGATATTTGGATTATTTGTGCTTGATCCATTACCACCAACTATGTAACCCTTCAGAGCATCTTATAGAAGAAGGATGGGTTGAAAGCCATGTTCTCTTGCGAAGAGTAGTATGATTATCATGATGGTAACAGTTTGACAGAAAGCAACTGAAGAAATTGAGCTTAAGATTCATTTTGAGATGAATCATATATGATTCTTAATAGTTTCCACAAGGGCTAATGGGTTTCCTCCAATTGTAGCCCTCAGATTGCTTCATCTAGGCCCTATCTTTATGTCATGTGAGTCTTCATATCTTTTTCAAGACTTATCCATGTCCTTTCGGCTATCCCCTTCTCCTTTAGACCCATCAACCTGCTTTAAAGCATTCCTCTCATTGGCACCATAATTAGTCTTCATTGCACATGACCTAGATTCCCCTTGATGCTATTGGTCTTTCCTTATCTAGCCATTCATCCATCTCAACCAAGTTCATTTTATGAACATGTGCACTATTTTGCTTCATAAAGCATGGCCAGTCTTATTGAAATCTTACAAACTTTTCCCTTCAATTTGATTGGTATATTTACATAGTAATTTGAGAGCAAATCACTTTCACCACCAACGTCAATTTCTATGGACAACATCCCCCTCAATCTTTCCCTCGTAATGGCTAAATAAACCAAGGAGATGGATTCTTTGGGGTATATCCTTACCCTGAGTTTAAAACTGATGACCTTTAAAGGGGGGGTGTCAATCCATGTTGAAGAATAGATTGGCTAGAGTAGCAATTAAAATTACAGATACCACACATCCAAACAGTGAAACTGTATATCTACACTTATGTTATTAAGAGATCCCAACTTTACTACTTTTCCATCTGTCTACAGGATTCTTACAGCCCAACTCTAATATCCTAATTTATCCTTGGCGAAAGAGTGATTTCAATATAACCAGATAACTATTAGAGGCTTACGCTTTCTTTTCTGGGCAAGATAGGGGAATTCAACTAGCGCTTACCTACTACCAATAGGTTATCTTCAACCTGCATTCCCCATGTTACTCAGCCATGCGCGTAGCACATGCCTCTATCTGGTCTAATGTAGATAGATGTGCCAAGACAAACAAGGCTCTTGGTTACAATAAACGAAAAAAATAGTCACACACATAAAAGGTAATGTAAGGCAGCCTAGCGATATAAGGAATCTAGGACTAAACCACAAGGAATGGAAGCTCTTAGAAGGAAAAAATAATAATAAAGAAAAATACAGGAATTTAAAATATTAAAAAAAAAAATCAAAGATTCCACCTTGAATTGTTATGGAATCCACCATAATTGTGTTAATGGAAACCACCAAAGCAAGAACAATCATTCTACACCACTCTATCTCCTCTATATTTATAGAAAAACTTTGACTACCAAAAAATACTACCAATTAAAGTACAACTCTAAAAAAAATCCACAATACTCAAATACCCTGATAGTATTTTGGTCATAACTTTCCCAAACCACATCACATTTGTAGGATTTTGGAGTTTTTTTTTTTTTTTTTCAATGATAGCACTTATTAAGAACCAAAAAGCAGACATAAGAACAACAGCGAGCTGGTGCAAAAGAAAAGAAAGAGAGAAGACAAAAACAAGAACACAACTAGAACCCAAACCAACGACTAAACAATGTTTCTCTAAAAGGAGTCCTAGGCATCCTCATCAAAATCCCTAGAAACCAAAACCCACTCCAAAATGTGCCAAAACAGGGACAAGATCAACCTATTGGAGAGGAGAAATTGCCATCAAAGATTCTTTTGTTCCTCTCCCTCCAAACACCCCCAACAAATGGCCCTAGGAAGAAAGGTCTAGATCATCTTAGGGACACCATCAAGGACAACCAGCCACCAACCCAAAATAGGATCTCTGACAGAAAAGGAAAGGACCACGATACATGAGATGTAAGAGGGAAAAAAATGCCAAACCTGCCAAACCATCGGAAAATGGATGAAGAGAAGGTTCATTGTCTCCCCTCAATCATGCCCCATCGCACATATTAGCCAATTGCCAACAACGCCTACTCTTAAGATGACTAAGGGTAAAGATTTTATCCAGATAAGTAGTCCACATGAAAAAAGTTCACTTTGAAAGGAAATCCCGACTTCCAAATGCTCTTATGAGGGAATGACAGAGAAATGGACTCAATGGAGTTAACAAGACCCATATAAAATGATATAGTATAGAAAAGACCCTTCTTGTTAAGACAACAAAACCAACCATCAATCTCAGATACAACCGACACGACCCCACTAAGCCTACTCAAAAGCTTCTCCAACTCCTCGATCTTCTACCATTCAGATTTTGTCTCAATCTAGGCAACCAACCACCCCCACCCAAATAATCAAAATTCTCCACAATATTCCCAACTTTGTTCAAGCCAAATTGAAGATGAAGCAGAACTCCTGTTTGAGGGAGACATCACCACACCACAAATCCTCCCAAAATCCAATGGCATTCACGGAACCAGATTTAAAATGGATGAACTTCCAAAAATCCGGTTTGCCTTTGAGGATTGTAATGCAGGATAAGCCTAAGAAAAGGCACTCAATTCCCTGCTGTAGTGGGCTTGATGTAAAAGTGCTAGAGAAAAGTGAGGGAAATAGATCTTTCACTCTCTTAAAAATGAAATGAACCTATTCTATTTTAAAATAAACTAAACTCCCTATATTAATGAACAAAAATAAAAGCCTAAAAAGATAAAAGTGCCCAAATTAACAATAGTAACCAAATAAAAAAATTAAACATAAAATACCCAAAATACAACATGGCCTTGAATCTGTTTTGCATCCCACATCAGAAGGATACAACAAATCATGCTTGCTCATTGCAAAATTGAAATATCCTCGGATAAATCCAAAAGTAGAACTCCTTTTATAAGCAAATAACAAAACTCACCTGCAAGTGGCGTAGAATAGGCTTTTGCCACCGTTCTCGCTGACCCAAAAAAAAAAAAGCAAGAAAGCATGCATAAGAATTTAAGCTACAACAGTAGTCAATAAGCAAATTTAAAGAACACAAATGCAAAATAAAATAAAAATAACTAAACTCTTAACCATAATCAAGATTAACACATTAGTATACTAGTAAATGCTTACTACCTTTTATCATTGAAACTGTCATTAAAATAAATAAATAGACATGCATATATAAAAATATAGTTGTATATAAATATGCAAGTACAGACAAGACATTATGTATAAACATGTGTGTATACTTGAAAAATACAAATAGAAGATCTACTTGTGGACGGTACGACACATACCTTTGCTTTCCAATAGTTACAAACAGACTGAGAAACTGAATGTCTTAAGGATTGGGATTGCAGAGCCTGCACAATAAACAACAACAAACAGTTACTATAAATACAAACGGACACATCCCCAACAAAAACATTTCCAATGTCCTTATGCATGGGGGGAAAAAGTTCCCTGTCATGACACATTGACACATATAAAACTGGTAAGAAAAATCACAAATACACACATTAAAAGAAATAAAATAATGTCAGATTGGTGGATTGTTATCATGTTTCTCTGCATTTTCTCTATTAAAAGTGTCTCAACAACCATGGGCAATGTTGACAATATTCGTTAAAAGAATTGATTCTATCAACCCAATTTAACTGTACCAAATGCATAAATAAAAAAGGCCCAAGCTCTACAGAAATTGTACAAAGCCAAATAACATGTGGTGCTTGAAAAAAGGTATATGCCCGTACAAGGTTTTTAAAAAAATGATAAAGCGATGAATTTTTTACCAAAAGTAAATGGAATGAACCAAAAGCCAAGGTCAAAAGAGATACAAAACAACAAGCCAAAAGAAAGTAATCACACCGGAGTAGAAGCCCCGGTATACAGCTCCTATCTAGTGACAATGCTGAGTAGAAGAAGAAAGAGAAGAAGATGAGATAAAGGGATTTGGAAATCTGTTGGATCGCGTGTCCATCTCACACGTCCAATCTCTTCTAATCAAAATTTAATAGAAGTGGACAGTAATGCCCTTACAATACATTTAGATATAAATACCCTAACAGGAAATAGAAAATAACATAAATGCCCATTATAGCCCTCCCCCACAAGTTGGTGCATAGATATCTAATATGCCCAACAAGCACAAGATTTCTGATAAGTGAGCTTTGGTAACCTCTTTTGTGAGTATAACAGCAACTTGTTATCTTGACTTCATAAAAGGTATACAGATTTTATCTGTCTTGAGAATCTCGCCGATGAAATGCCAATCAACTTCTATGTGTTTAATTCTATCAGGTTGAACCAGGTTATAAGCTATGCTGATAGCTCCCTTGTTATCACAATAGAGACTCACAGGACTTGATGGATTAAAGCCTAGTTCCAACATAAGCATCCCCAACCAAAGAAGTTCACATACACCAAGTGCCATTGCCCAATATTCAACTTCCACACTAGACCTTGCAACTACTGATTGTTTTTTACTTCTCTGTGTTACAAGGTCACATCCAACAAATGTACAGTAACCAGATCTATATCCACATTCTATAACAAATCTGCCTAATCTGCATATGTGAATGCTTTTATCCTCAAATGATCAAGCTTCAAGAAGAGAATGCCTCTCCCAAGAGCTGATTTTAATTACAGAAGGTCTCTTCAAATAACTTCAAGATAGTCCTAAGGTAATGCAAAAACTAAGGGCAGTTCAAAAAAAAAAAAAAAGAGTCTAGATGTGTGGTAAGTGAAACAACAGTCGCTTTGGCCGAGTGGTTAAGGAATGTGCCTGCTAACTACATGGAGTTTCCCCGTGAGAGTTCGAATCTCTTAGGCAAACGTTCTGTTTCACATCCCAAATAGTTGGGATAAGGCTGCTGCTGTTGTTGTTGTAGACGCATAAGTGACAAATAAATAAACTTCTTACCAATCTCTGAAAGTGTCATGAATCGATCATCGAATACCCATCTTGATCACTCAAGCCATGCTTTTGTTCAATTGAAGTCTCTATAAGCTAAGCCCCAAGTTTTCCGGTCTCTTTGATAAGATCAAGCACATTATATCTTTGAGAAATGAATATCCCCTCATTTGACCTTCCCAAAAACTACTTTAATCACCAAGATGAATTTCTCCCATTTCATTTCTTTCTTTCTTTCTTTTTTTTTGGTTGAGTCTCCCATACCATTTCTCATCCACATAAACAATCAGGGAGGTGATGTTGTTCAGTATTTTCTTCACAAATAATGTGATCGGCTTGACTGTGAACATAACCACTCCTAACCAGGCTCTAGGTGAAAACTTCAACCCGTACAATACATTTCAACCATAAAATTACATAGTTGCAATTGAAACTATGGAAACTGAATTGATGGTATCACCGGATGCAAGAAACCTCCCTTTCCCAAATTGGAGAAAAAGGTAATTGTGCCGATACAAAAAAGGAGAAAAAAAAAAAACTTAAATTATGCGAGCATGATTCAGGTGCTTGCTTTGATGTAGCAACAGGGACTCCGGGCTGAATGTATATAAAAATAGACCATAATACAGCTTATAGCACAGCCATACAAGCATGAGATGCTATGTTAACGTCATGGGTGTAGTTGATGCTCATGTGAAAGCTGTAAGCAAGGCAAGAACCTAAAATGTCAGTGCAAGGGAGCTTGTGGAAGCATGCAAGAAGGGGACCACAGTGGATATCTTATTACATCAGCCACCAGCCTGATGATTACGCTAAAGTCTACAGTGACACATCCAATATCAAGCCTGAACTAACTAGACTACCCAACATACAAACATTCTAGAAAGTTCAGAGATGACAGAATTCACATCAGAATGGGTACAGGTCCTGATGCAGCAGCACCCTCTTGGATGGAGAAGAACTAACCCATTTAGAAGCCCAAGCCCAAAGCATGGACATGGAAGAGAGCTGGTCAGCCATGGAGTTTTAGGATTTATTTTTGGGTTTTAGTGTCTAGGACATGATTGTAATAAGGCCAATAGTGCCATTGTTTTTTTTGGATTTTAGTCTTGAGGGTAATATTTGTAATAAGGCACATTAGCCAAGGGTAAAGTGGGAAAACAGGGTACATCGATAGCTAGTCTCTTTTTATCCTTACTTCTTTATTAAGCCCTTAAGTTCCAATCAGAAGATGAGTAAAGATTTAACTCTAATATGCCCAATTAAAAGACTTGTAAAGAACTAAAACCAGATTAGAAATAAACCACACACTGTCAACCTTAAAATCAGATTTAGAAGTCAAACCAACTCAATCTAGATACCTTAAAAGTAGGGAAAACAATTAGCAGTAGATAACCAGCAGAGTAAAGATAATATCAGGAATTTATTGGGGAGGAAAAAAAAAGATAATATCAGGCTAACAGGCTATGCAGCAGTACCAACAAAGTTCAAACAACTCTATTAATTATAGGAATATCAAAACAGGAACTTATTGAGGCTTGGGCCTTAGTGCCTTACCCAAGATGTAGAATGATGTACCACGTGCCATGATGTCCTCATCAGAGGAGTGAGATATAGAATGATGCAAGATTAGGGCTTTGAAGAAATAATTGGAAGAGAAGTGATGCAGCACAATGCTGAGAATAGACCAAAATAATGTGGAAGCAAGAATTTAATTAAAACAGTCCAAAATTGGATTCTTTAAACACTTTCAAGTTCCCAAAAATACACAAATTGAAGGGGAGGATTAGAGAGAAGAATGTAAAAGAGTTTAGAATAGAAATGGGAAAGAAAAGAATAATGAAACTAGAAGGGAAATTCAGGAATTTCTTGGCAGAAGCCCAAAATTATAAAAATACCCCTGATCATGCGTCAAAAAATTACCAAATTTTAAACGTGAATTCAGATGTACCTAAGGATTTTATGTTCCAAAGTTTGTAAAATTTCAAACACTTTTGATTTGTCAAATCATGGAATTTCAAATAACTTAAGGTCCTTTAATGGTGGTTCTAACAAAACCCACGTGAAATCTTTTCCCATAAACTAGCAAAGAAGAAGGTAATTAAGAGGAAAGTTTAGGGGTTTAATAGGGGATCCTTAGGAGATTAAAAGCTCTGTTCAGAAAAAGAATATGTCTAGAGT
>JAOXJP010194669.1:0-26157 GCA_025762735.1 Platanus orientalis
TGATAAAATTCTTACCCTCAATTCCTTTGAGAGAGGTGCATTGAACAAGTCTATGAGGTCCACTTTCATAGTCTTGGTCCCTAAGAAGAAAAGCACAACGGGTTTGGGAGACTTTCGTCCTATCAGCTTAGTTATCAGTCTCTATAAGATCCTCTCCAAAGTTCTATCAATCCGGTTAAAAGGGGTTATGGAATGTGTGGTCTCCTCTACTCAGAGTGCCTTTATTCAGGGGAGACAGATTCTTATGCATTGATGGTCACAGGAGAAACAAGGACCCTGGGGTTGTATGCAAGCTAGATATGGAAAAGGCATATGATAGGGTGGATTGGGACTTTCTGTTTTGGGTTCTCAGGAGAAAAGGTTTTGGGGAGAGGTGGATTTCTTGGATTGCAGGCCACATGGTTGACCCTTACTTTTCCATTTTGATAAATGGAACATCCAAATGATTCTTCAAATCTTCAAGAGGGCTTCGACAAAGGGATCCTTTATCCCCAATCCTCTTTACCTTGGTGGCGGAGGGTTTAAGTGCATTACTTAAAAGGGCAGAGATGGTAGGCCTTGTGGAAGGTTTCGAAGTTGGGGACGAGAGAATTATGGTGTCTCACCTTCAATTTGCTAATGATACTATTTTGTTCCTAAAGGTAGAGGAAAACATTAAGAACATGGATATGTGTTTGAAGATTTTTGAAGCTATCTCTGGGCTGAGGGTGAACATAGCTAAATCTTGTATGGTAGGGATATTTGTGGATGAGACTATCCTTCGCAGCTTTGCAAACTTGATTGGGTGTAGGGTGGGTAGTTAGCCAATAAAATATTTAGGAATGCCTCTTGGAGGTAATCCTAGATCAATTGCCTTTTGGGACCCGTTGGTGGAAAATGTCTCAAAGAAGCTAGCGATTTGGAAGAGAACTTACATCTCTCTTGGCAGGAGGATCACGCTGATAAAAGTCACTTTGTCCAATATTCCAGTTTATTTTATGTCTATGTATCGAATGCCTCAACAGGTAGTTTATTCCATTGGAAGACTTCAGATGAATTTTCTATGGGAAGGAAGTAGCCAGAAGAAGTTATCATCTTGTGAGACGGGAGTTAGTGTCAGCCAAAGAGCAAGGTGGTTTGGGGATGGGAAGAATCAAGGAGAGGAATCTGGCTCTATTGAGTAAATGGCTTTGGAGGTTCTCTTCTAAACAAGGTTGTCTATGGCTCTCCATTATTTGTAGTTGGTATGGGATAGCTGCAAATGGGTGGGATAGCAATCAACATCTTCCTCAGCCTCAATCTTTGTGCTAAAAACATATTAATCAAGTGAGTTCCCTACTCCTTCCTCATACTCGCTTTCTTCTTGGTAATGGGGCAAAGATTCGTTTCTAGAAAGACTTGTGGTGGGGCAATACTACCCATGAGATTGCTTACCCAAGGGTCTTTCAAACTGCATTCTATAAGAATGCCACGGTGTCTGAAATTCTTTCCCAAAGCCCCCAGGGTATTCTTCGGAACCTTTTATTCTCTAAGTATTTGTTTGAATGGGAGGTTGAGCTTGCAAGCAAACTCATGAATGATCTTAATAGTATTTATATCTCAAGATCATCTGAGGACTCTCGGATTTCGTCCCTTTCCCATGATGATCGTTTTTCTTATAAGTCCTTTTTTGTCCCTATTAGTGCCAATTCTTCTCAATCCCAGTTCTTGGTTCGCAACATTTGGAAGTTTGTTGCCCCTCCGCGGGTGAAGGCCTTTTCGTGGATAGCTTCTCTTGATAGGCAAAATACTTTGGATGTTCTTCAAAGGCAATGCCCGTTCATGGCTTTGTCACCCTCGATATGTCTGCTAAGTGGCAAGGCTGGAGAATCTGGGAGCCACATTTTCTTGCATTGTGATTTTGTTACGTAAGCATAGAATTTCTTCAAACACAATCTCTCTATTCAGTTTTCTATGCCGGAATCGATTAGGGATTTTGCTCATCAATGGGGAAGTGGAATGGGGGGTCTTAGGAAGAAGGTTTTTACACAAGCTCTTTTTCAGGGGGTGGGGGGGTTATGGAAGGAAAGGAATAGAAAAGAAAGTCTTTGAGGAAAGAAAAAGAAATGTTCATGTGGTCATTGATTCCATTTTATGTGAGACGAGCTCTTGGACGCTGGTAAAAAAAGAATTTCCTAGATTCTCCTTGAATGACATGATGAGAAATTGGACTACTTCTATCTCTATTCCTAGTTATAGGCAGCCAGGTGAGATCGGAATTTGGACCCCTCTAGAGGATGGAAAGGTGAAGATTAATTTTGATGGAGCTTCTGTAGCAACCCAATCCAAACAAATAAATAAAATAAATAATAAATAAAATAAATAAATAAAAAGGAAAGGAAGGAGATAAGATGGGGGTATTTCAGTCTTTTGACCGAAATACCAAATCAAGAAGGGAAGCGTCATTGACAACTCCAAATCTTGCCAGCAAGAGAAGGAAAAGAGGGAAAAGAAGGAAAGGAGAAAGGAGAAGAAAGAAAGAAGAAAAAGAAGGAGAGAAAGAAAGAAAAAATGAGAGAATGGAAAAAAATAATAATAATAAAATGGGGGGTCGTCAACCATTTCAAGCCAAGCGACCCTGGCCGACGACCTTGTGAGCCAGAAAATGAGAAAAAAAAATGAAAGAGGGAGAAGGGGAGGCGTTGATTCTATTTCCGACTAACTAGTGACAAACGACAGGAAAAGGAAAGAGGTGAGAGAAGGAAAGTAATGTAAGAAACATCGTCCACGGCCTGAGGATTTAGCGGATCGACAGTGGGTTGGAAAAATACCACAAAAACCACCAAGTAAGTGGGTTTGATTCTGCGGTTAGAAATCATGTTTAGGGATTTCGCTAGATCTAGTCTGAAATTCTATTAATATAATTTTTAGAGATAAAATGAATTGAAAATTTTATTTATTAAAATTTCGTTAGATCTAGCCTGAAATTTTATTGATATGACATTTAGATACAAAATGAATAGAAAATTTTATTAATTAAAATTTCATTAGATCTAGCCTGAAATTCTATTGATATGACTTTTAGAGATAAAATAAATATAAAATTTTATTTATTAAAATTTCGTTAGATCTAGCCTAAAACTCTATTGAAATGATTTTATTTAGAGATAAAATGAATAGAAAATTATATTTATTAAAATTCTGTGTTACACAGTAAAAATACAATAAAATAAAACGAAATAAAATAAAATAAAATAAATAATCTGTTGGACCAGAAAATGGTGTTAATGTTGTGCATAATTTTCTGTTAATTCTATATGCAAATGCTACCTATTATACATGTTGGGTTGCAAAAAGGGGGAAACATGTGGATTTGTATACTTAGGTGTGGGATTCGACTTTCAGAAATATCCTGACGTTGTTGCACATGTTGGCTGTGAGAATTGGAACCTGTTAACATGATCATCTTATAATTTACAGCCCTAAAAAAATAATAAAAATAACAAATAAATAAATTTTAGAATTATAGATATACATTTTTTTTTTTTAAAGATGTTAACCATATGAGGAGGGTTTGCTAAAATATACATAAATATATGATTAATTAATTAATTAATAATATTATTACTATTATTATTATTATTATTGGACTGCTAATACAAATATTTTTATAAGGCAGCATTTCATAGATTGGAGATTAACTATATGAATATGGAACTAAATCACTAATTGTTTATAAAAAGGGGGCTACTAATGTGTGTGTGTGTGTATAGTCTTGGGTAAATGGTATTTGCATACCCCAAGGATGGTCGGTTTATATATTCTTCTATAAGGGATATTTTATTCATGTGACTGTCAATATACTTATTCACCTGTTTAAATGATATTCTTAGTTATATGGGACTGTTGGCACGGACATTCACATATAGAGATGCTTAGTATACATGGGATTAGTGACATACATGCTAACTTATCTAGATGTTGTTTTGGATTACATGAGGTTGTTAGCACTAAGCATACAAGTTTGCATACATAGATATTGTCTTTATACACACAGGACTGCTAGCATATACGTTTGCATGTAAAGATGTTTTATGCTCATGGGAACTAGTGACATACATACCTCATTGCTTTTTTGGAATACATGGGACTGTGATCACTCATAGACACATTTACAGTTGCTGATTTTTGGTCTATGGGCCTGAGATACATCGTATATACTTACATAGTTGTTGATTTTGAATCTATGGGATGGTGATCAATTACATACACACACATAGTTGCTAATTTTGAATGTATGGGACTATGGTCTATACATTGATGTAGCACTAATTTTGAGCAAATGATATTGATGTTATAATATAGACTCAATAGATGAAGGTTATTGCAGCTGGATGTATGAGTAAGTAAAGTAGAATATTAAATAATAAAAAAAATTTGAATAATGTCTTAAGGAGAATTGAACAACTTTCACATAAGGGGAGGGAGTACCATGTATTGTATACGAATGGCTATCCTGTGCAAGAAACACAGATGGTTTTCTTGTGTTGAGTACACAGATGGTTCTCCCGTACTTGGGTACGGATGGTTATCCCGTGCAAGAGACGGATGGTTATCCCGTGCCTGGTTAGCACAAATGGTCTTTCCCGTATTTGGAATGCGGATGGTAATCCCGTGTTGGAATCACGGATGAGATAGATGTATGCATCTGCTTCTAAAATCCCTTGTTATATGAAAGGTGGATCAACCTCCTAGAATCTTCTAAAATGACCAGAACAAATAGATGACCTAACTGCACATATACTTTATGTTTTCTTATATTATGAATGTCTTTGAATGTAGACTTTTTTTCTTTTTTTGAAAAGGTAAAGAAAATATCATTAAAAAAGAGAGGAAAGATACAAGCATGAGGGATGCCGAACCATCCAACAAAAAGAAGAAAGAGCTAGAAAATATCTTTGTCCTAGTCAAAAAACCATAACCGATGAGCAGGCATAGCCTCAAGGAGAAAAATAAAAAGCCAATTATACAACCGGGAGAGAACCACATCCAAAATCTTCGAGAAGGGCTGATGAGCATCCTCGAAAATGCCATGGTTACGCTCCTCTCATAAAGACCAAGTGATTGCAACGGAAGAATCTTCCATAACGCTTTGCCAAGGCCACCCAAATGCTTACAGTCTTGGACCTCCCACAAATCCAGAAAACTGCTAAAATGGGCCGGAAAAACCCAAACCACTTATAAGCGGGAGAGGAAGAAAGCCCAGATGACCCCCGCAATAGGATAGTGGAGGAATAAATGAGAAGAAGACTCCCCATCAGATCGGCACAAGGAGCACCTGTTAGGCATGACAGGCCCCCTACGAATCAGATTATCAAGTGTAAGAGCATGATCCCACTACAACTCCCAAAGAAGGAAAGAGACTTTAGTTGGAATGAACTTGTCCCAGATAATCCGATGGGGAAAAACCATGACAGGATCCGACAAGGAGGCTAGAAGGCATGACCTTACAGAAAAAACCTTCACACTATCCTTATGCCACAGTAGCTTGTCTTTAGAACCCCTATCTCCTAGGTGATAGTTTTGCATGAGAGATAAAAGCCTCCCCATTTCCTTAACTTCCCAATCGTTAAGGTTCCTTCTTGGGTGAAGATTCCAAGAGCAAAAGATTGTTGATCTAATCATATTTGACCAAGCCCCATTTGTTAAGGGCCAACCTGTAGCACGAAGGGAAGCGAGAGGCAAGAGGCTCGTTGGTGCACCAAGGATCATGCCAAAAAGAAACCCTATTACCCTTGTTGACCTTGAACTTTATGAATTGAGAAAACAGCCCCTTCACAATGCAAATGCCCTTCCACAAACCGCACCCCCTGCCACTCTAACAGACAACCAGTCATTCTTGACCTCCCCATATTTGGCAACAACAACACGCCTCCATAGAGCATTTCGATCAGACCCGAATCTCCAATGCCATTTCCACAGCAACGCTCTGTTAGCCTCCTTTATGGATCCTATCTCCAAACCCCCTTAAGCGAAAGGCCTACATATCGTTTTCCATCCAACCCAACAGATTTTCCTACTATCTTTATCAGAACCCCATAGAAAATTCCGTTGGAATTTTTCAATGTAGGCTGACACAGAAGCTGGAACGGCAAACATAGACAGAAAGTATATGGGGATGTTAGCCATAACATTCCATAAAAGCACAAGCTTCCCTCTTTTGGAAAGGAGATGCCCTTTCTAATGTGAAAGTCTTTTACCCATCCTTTCAAGAACCGGAGACCAAATAGACTTTAACGAGGCTTTAGCTCTAAGCGGGAGACCCAGGTAGGTGATAGGTAAAGCAACCTTGGAGCAACCAAATAAGTCAGCTAGCTCCTCAAGATTGGGGACCCTCCCAACCAAGCTCAGGGAGGATTTATGCAAATTCACCTTTAAGCCAGTGACTGCTTCCAAGATGAGGAGGATGCTTCTTAAACTACTAACAAACTCGGCATCCGCGTTCAGCATGAACAAGGAGTCTTCCGCAAACTGGATGTAAGGGGTGGAAGAGTCATCAATCAGGAGAGAAAAACCTTGCAACATGCTTATGGAGTCCGCTTTGGCAACCATCCTACTTAAAATCTCAATAGCGATAATGAATAGGTAAGGGGATAAGGGGTCACCTTGCCTCGAACCTCTGGTGCTTTTAAAGAACCCTTTAGGAGACCAGTTAATAACAATGGAGAAAGACGGAGAAGAAACACAAATCTTCATCCAATTCCGCCACTTGAGGCCAAAACCCATCTACTAAAGAACCCAGTTTAGAAAGCTCCAATTCACATGGTCATAAGCTTTCTCTAAATCAACTTTGCAAACGAGCCTCAAAACTCTTGCCTTCAACCTGACATCCACACATTCATTAGCCAGTAAAGAACAGTCTGTGATCTTCCAGCCTAGCACGAAAGCGTTTTGAGATGAAGATATGATCTTCGGGAGAATGACCCTGAGGTGGTGAGCTAGAACTTTAGAGAGTAACTTGTAGAGGCAACCGATCAAGCTGATTGGGCGGAAATCCTTGATCTCTGACGTGCCAGTCTTCTTAAGAATAAGAGTGATAAAAGTAGCGCTAAGGCTCTTGCACCACTTATCACTATCATGAAACGCCATTAGGGTAGCCATAACCTCCTTTCCCACCACATCCTAGCAGACTTTCAAGAATCTGATAGGAAAACTATCAGGGCCTGAGGCCTTCTCGTCCTCTAAAAGATTCAGAGCACACATAACTTCCTCCTCAAAAAAAGGGTGTTCAAGCCATCTTTGATCTTTGGTAGAGATACTATCAAAATTCACACCCTCAATCTCAGGTCTGAAGGGGATGGGGTTGAAATATTAGTTTTGATAGAAATACTCAATGTGACCTCTAATTCTATCTGGGTTGTCCTCCCAAACTCCATCAATTTGCAACTTGGTAATAGAGTTGAAGGACTTACGCATGGAGGTGATCCGGTGGAAGAAGCTGTTATTCTTATCTCCCTCCTTCAACCAAGAAACTTTAGATTTATGTCTCCAAGAAATTTCTTTCATTCTAAGAAGCCGGTTGTACTCATAAAGGACTTCAGATCTGGAATGAGATTCAACCTCCTAACGGGGATTATTGAGAGTGATGTGATCCAAGTCCCTAAGTTTGGCCAAACAAATATTCTTCCTTGCTTCTAGACCTCCAAACTATGAATTCTTCCACAGTAATATTTTCTCCTCAAGAATCTTTAACTTCTACCAGAACATAAAACTAGCGATGCCACTAATGATTGTTTCCTCCCACCAAGATTTAATCTTCTCCTTAAAGCCAGGGATCTCTAGCCACATAAGCTCAAATCTAAACAGTTTAGGGCCAGAAACAAAATCCTCCATCTGTAGCATGATAGGCATGTGGTCCAAATCAGTGTTGGGAAGCACTTCTTAGGAGAGCAAAGAAGTCAGATCCAACCAATCTACTAAGAAAAGGAAATGGTCAAGCCTGCTACAAGCCCTTCTACTCTAATTGTTTGGCCAAGTATACAGGGCCCCTCTTAGGAGGAAATCCACAAGACCATAATCATTAATGAACTTGTTGAACATCCACATTTGAGGAGAGTAACTACTAGCCCCAAGCCTCTCTCCCAAGTTTTGAACTGCATTAAAGTCACCTCCTAGGCACCAAGCAGCCTGCCATCTTCTTCGGACCAACCTGAGCTCTTCCCAAATATCCGCAGCAGCTGATGGATCGCAAGAACCATAAACGCCCGAGAAAATCCAGCAAACCCCATCAAGCTTGTTCTTGCAAAAAACCGAAACTAAACATAAACCAACAAAAGAATCCAAAACGTCCGCAGAATTCATATTCCAAACCACAATTATACCTCCAGCTCTACCCTCAGCCGCTTTATGGATAAAATTGAATGAATGGTGCCCCCAAAGATCTTTGTCAATCTTCCAGTTAAAAGATTGAAGCTTAGTTTCGTAAATTGTCAGCAAATCCACTTTCCAACGATTCACCATGTCTTTAACCCTACAATGCTTCTCCTCCCTACCCAGGCCCCTAGCATTCCATGATTTAATTGTCATCCTCATAAGTAACAATAGAAAAAGATATGGTCCTCCTTCCCCCTGCAATTAACACTCCGGCCATCTCTAGGTTCGTAATTGATCGCAAATTCACTGACTACAAATTCTTCAACTCCCTGGCATTAGGTCCCCTGCTTGGCCGACTAAGAGCTGGTTTAAGATTTGATGGTCTCCAACTTCTTCGCCTTTCAATCTCCCAGAAGAAGTACTCGACCCAATGCTCTATCTCCTTGAAAGAGTAGCCTAATCTTCTTCAAACTTCAGCTACTTTCTTGACAACCCATCCCAACAATGTGGGAGGGGGAAGCATGAGAATAGGTTCAACCTCCATGACTAGATCCCTATCCTCAAAGAAATCGTCCAACTGCTCCTCTTCAAGGGGTAATACAGATTTTGTATCATCAGAAGTGTAATCGCCCCATCCTCTGTAGGGTAGGCGAGGGGGATCGCCTATAGGGCCTCCAAAACCTTCAGGACAATGATTGGACCCCACCAAAACTGGGGGAGTAGCGTGGGACATGGCTGGATGAACAAACTGAATGAGCAAAACTTTGTTGCACCCTTTGCCTGAGCCTCTGGATTTAGGTATAGATTTGATCGATTCGGCAAGAAAAAATTCTCCCAGTCATCCTCCTCCAAATCAGTGGCATCCTTACCATAGCACTTTTCCTTCCCTTTGCTCGGACCAATCACAGGAAATTGATGAGCAGGGGAGCTTGAGGCCCTCAGATAGTGATGTCGCTGGAGGTTTGTGTAGGGCGAGAGCTTCTTAATGCAATGGAGGCATCGTCAATATCTTCACGTTTCGGAATCTTCAGCTTCCTAGAAACTGGAGATCTCTTATGAAAACAAGTCTTGCAATCCCTTTTATGACTCAGGTTGGAATGACAGTTGACGTCGGGCTTGCCCTTAAGGAGAGGGCCTTTCTTGGGAGGCTTGTAGGGGTGACACGCCCGATTCGCCCATGGAGGCCTCATAAGGGAATGATCCCTAAAAATGGGCCCACTATGCAACCCACGACACCTGGACCCATTTCTAACTGCTCTTCCAAACTGAGTTTTGTGTGTGATACGATAAAGGTCCAAGGTGGGCTTATGTCTCCTCCCATGCAATAACGGCCTACTCGTCCGGACTGGTTGACCACTGCCACCCGAACCACGACGATTGGTTTAACCATCCCTGAACCGAAAGTCGGTCGAAATAGCCTTGGTGTCTTCCTTCTAGAACCTTGCCTTGTTCCGGACATCACCAGAGGCTTTCCCTTTTTCAAATTTGAATTTTGAATCCGGCACAAGATCCCACCTGTGGTTCCCCCCACTACGTTTGCCTAATAGCATGACTCCCGCGGAATCCCACCAACCACTGTCAAAGAAAGCTCTGGCAAGAATGCATTTAGGAAGCTATCTTCTCCAAAGAGACTTTGAACACGAATTAGCCATCTAACACCCATACCGCCTTTAGCACCCTCTCCAACCACCTAACTCGCAACCTAAACCAATCTTCCATCTCCAGCAACCCTCCGCATAACCTTCCAATCTCTTGAAAAAGAGAAGAGCCTCACAAATGAGCACGGAGGACATAACCCCAAACCCATTTGTCATCTTCCTTCATTCCAGGCCACACACACCCAGTCGCAGGGTGCCAAACGTCGAGCAGTAGCTTCCCACCTTGCCATTTGTTCAAACCTTCATCCAACACACTCTCCGCCTCGACAATAGATGGGAAGTGGAACAGGAATAATCCTTTGAATAGTCGATGGACTTGCAGCTCTCCACCTATTCTCCACACCTTCTTTCCCCACTGCCGAAGTGCTTGAGCACTTGGGTTATCTCCTACTACCCTTCTGACCAGGAAGTTCCGCATCCTATTCAAACGTAAGAGAATATTATCCTTTGAAAAGGAAACCACAGCCTTGTTACTATTGTTCGTCACACCCGAAACAGGAACTGAGGCCATTGAAGGTTTTTTAATAGGGCGTCCTTGAACGACCCACTACAAGGAGTGGTCCCCTCGTTCGCCACCAAGATATCAACCCTAGTATGTGTCGTAGTGTGATTGGGGTGTGTGTGTATCATGTTTTCTAGCTGTAGAATCTCCCCTTACTTGGACATATGTAGTACCACCATATCCTAAAATTTTAGGACCCTTAATTGTATTTGATGCACCTTTTCTTGATGATAGCTGCATCGTGTCTAGGGTTTTAGGATTGAAGGATCTTTGTTATTCAATTCTCAACAAACTTCATCTCCATAATGGTACACTGGTAATATACTTTGTACATAAAAATATGACACCGGAGATGAGATGATTTTAGCCTGATTCTGTTGGATTCCACAATTAAAAGTATCAAACAAGAGAAGCACAATATAACCATGCCAACATGAACTGGTGATCGTGTAAATCTTATCTGCATGACATTTCAAATTGAAGTAAGAGGTATATTAGACATTATCGAAGAAACAAAATAGGACTACAACAAATATAGCTCAAACGGTCAACAATCAATACGTCATTTCCTATTAAGCAGATGTCCAAAGTAAAACAAAAAAAAAAAAAAAAGAATCGTGAAGACAAAGGAACAACTAGAGAGTAACCTGTTCCTCATAATCATTTCGCTCACGAATACTTGCAGCTAATCCCATGATAAAAGTGTCCACAGGAGCTCGATCCTTGCTCCAACCAAATTCGATTACCTCACAGCTCATCTTCATGACACTCTCAAACATAGCTCCCTGGCTATTGCCCCATGTATCAGCCTGTTTCGGCAAGCACACAATAAGTAATATATATGGTATGTTACCACCTCACACATGGAGCTCAGGTGTGAAAGCTAAAAACTAAAATAGAGAGAGAGAGAGAGAGAGAGAGAGAGAGAGAGAGAGAGAGAGAGACGTACCTGAGCACATGTGGTCAGCACATGCGGTTTCAGGCGAATAAGCAGAACTCTTAACAGCTGACCTCCACGTGTGACAGCAATCTGTGCGACTCCAGTAAGCAAAGAACCGAACAACTCTTCACATGTTCTCAGTTTTCTCCATATAGAGAACAAACAAGCTTCCGCAACCTCTATGAGCAATGTAAGCGTCTCAAGCAACAACCTTTTCGAGGATTTCCCATCCGAATCAAGGGATAGAAGACATTTAACGTGCAACCGAGCTGCAGCTTGGAAAACAGATAACTTTGTATTAATTCTGGCTTTCAGCAGGGTCCCATGTTCTGTCCAATCACGCTTCCTTATCTGACCAGAGACCAGAAAACCAACAATAGAAACAGCTCAATTCTGGGGTGGAAACACTTTTTTTCTCCAAAAGATTTACAGAAGGAATTAGAAAATAAATTGAAGAACAGGGGGCTAATAACTTTACCTTTAGAAAAACTATTGAAGATTGGAGTTGCTTCTTCAAAACCATCCTGACATGCTCCAAATGCCCGGCCTTGATAGGAACCTTATCCACGATTTGACCCAACAACCTGAAGGCGATCTCTTGCTTTTCGAGGCTGTCCACAGACTCCTCTTCGAAAGAGGCAACTTGCTGCCTCAACATGGTCGCCCCTCCTCCTCCTCCCCCATCAATGTACCCAAAACTCATACCCGACTGATCCACACTGCTCCTCCAGGCAATGCTGCCGCCATTCTCTCCTGCACCCCTCGAGGAGGCGGTGGTGGCATCATCTGCGCCCCTCGAAGCTGTGCTGCTCGACGACCCAGAGACATTGCTCACCTCATTTCCAGGGCTCGAATTCTCATTCGGTCTCGACTGGTGCCAGCCAAGCGGCGAACTCTGAGACGATGACGTCTCTGAGGTCGGCACCACCTCCCTAGGCGAAGTAGGGGCAGCAACATTGAACTCTTCCAAAAGACATAAAACCAATCTCTCAGCATCCGAGGGAAGAATTGGCGGACAATTCTGCGAAACAGCAGTCAGAAAAACCCTAGAAATTCCCGCCTTGTCGCCGACAATAGCAGCAGCCGAGATCACGATCCCTCCCATGAATTCAGCAACCTCCGCAGCCAAATCCGGTGACATCTCTGCCGCCTTAACAACATAGCTTAGAAAACCAGAGTAAAACGCACAGATAGATTCAATCCCGAATGACTGCGGCCAAAACGATTGACGAAAAGACGCCGGAATCGATCGCAGAAACTCGAGAACCGCCGATTTGGGGCGGAGGTCGGTATGGTCAGGGCATTTAGAAAGAAATCTAGCGACAGCGAGCACCGCATTGAGCTGCAACCGCGTAACCCTAGGAGATCCACCGATGAGAGAACCCGGCGGTGGGCATCTGCTGCAAATCCAAGCGAGTTTTTCCGCAAACTGAGCGGGATTCTGAGCAATCAAGTCGCAGAGCTCTATCAGAGCTTCCATGTAGAAAGAGAGAGAGAGAGGGAGGGCAAAACTGGTTTCAGGGCTTTCAGAGGCGATCGGTTTTCATTTCCTTCCCCCTTCTTCGATATTTTCCCCGTCCCGTCTCGTCTCGTCGTTGTTCTGTTCTTCCCTATTTGCAATTTCTGAACGGTTTTATCTTATACTAGCGGCTTCCAGCTAAGAGTTGTGACTCGCCCGCGTTGACTAGGTTGTTCGAACGAGCTTGGCAGATCTTGACCGAGTCAATCACAGATTTATCAAAGGAAGTGACGATAACGATATGGAACATTTGATGCAGATAACTGGTAGACGGATGTGAGATGGGTATTTCGGCATATCTTATAGTAATTTAATATAATATATCGGGAGTTTGGACCGTTGGATCAGGATATTATGACCCTATTCATAATTTTGTGCTGAAGCGATCTAAGTCCGCAAAGGATCTCTGCAGTGGCACCTTGAAAAAGGGTATTTTGGTAATTGAATGAGGCACGACCTACTGTATAATTACTAAAATTACCTATTTGTTAACCAACCGCAACTAATGGTCCCGTCATAATATCTTGCCGGCCCAACTCAAACTTGAACGGAGTTTATCATGCCGGTTAGCATACTTTTAACTTGGCTGAACAAATAAAATGTTAGACCGGATCTTCTCCTGCCACCCAGGTTCCTGTTTAACAGGTGGCAGGACACTATTGACGGAAAAAAATAAATTGCATTTTTCACTTTTTCCCGCCAATCATCTCTTGCCACCCATTAGACAGGATTGTGGCAGGTCATATGCCAGCAGGAGAAGATCCTTTGCAATAGAATATGGGAAAAAACAAACCCTCGGTTTTTACAAGAAATAAATAAACATTATCCTAATCCCATGGGGCCAATGCCTCCAAGTTTTGGGCTGGAATTAGGTACAGAAACCTGATGTATAAGGAAGACATCAGAGGGCTGACACATCAGTACCAAAAATTGACTTTCACCTTGTAAGGGTGTCTATCACTTATCAATGCTGATGTGTCCACCTCTGATTCCCTTCTAATACTTTAGGAAAAGCATATTTCTGTACCTAATCTTTTCCGCCCGTGGTTGCCCATCTCCCTCATTGTCGTACAAGTCTTGAGTCAACCCTAAGTGGCAGTAAAGTAGAAGTGTCAATGAGCCGAGTTAGCTCAGCCGAGCGAGTTTGAGCCTTGTTTAAAGTTAAACAAGTTTGAGCCGAGCCGAGCCGAGCCTCAATGAACCCAGCTCGGCTTATTAAAGATGTAGATATTATATTATTATATATATAATACATTCAGTTTGAAGCCATCATTCCACCGTTTCCTTGGAGGCAAAGTCAAATAAAAATAATAATTTAAAAAACCCTAAGTACATAAAGACATTTCCTTTACCAAACCCCATTCATATCCTCTTTTTGTCATTTTTGTCCTTCTTACTCTCTGTTTTGGCCATTTCTCATGTTTACCGGCAACCAAGGTTTGGTCATTCTACTGTTTTTATCACCGATGAATTACTGATTTCTGTCCACGATCAGAAACCAAAGCCATACTCATTGGGTGTGTGATCTATCTTCCTTTTTCTCACCCTTTTAACTAATTATACCATCTAGGGAGGCTGAAGGCTCACTTGGTAAGGAGAGAGTGGTTCGAAAACTGAACGGACTATTACAAAATCATAAAGGTGTATAACATTTTCCTCCTTTACATTCCATTTTTTCACTCTCTTTTTCAATAAATCTTTGCTTTTATTTTTCCAAGGGTTGTGACTAGTTTGCCAACAAATTGTTAGTGTTTTGTTCTTGGTTTTCAAAGACAATTTTGTTTCGAAATCTTGGGTTTTCAGAGGTCAGCTGGGTGCGATTTTGATGGTGTATGATGGCTGGCTTTTTTTTCAGACGAGGTGAGCCCGAGCCCGAGCCCGAGCCCGAGCCTGACTTAAGGAACCCAAACCGAACTTAAGCTTGGAACTTCAGGCTCATCACAAGCCTGAGCCGAGCTTAAGCTTTGTCTTCATGTGACAAGCCCGAATTGAGTTAGACAAATCTCAGTTCAGCTCAGCTTGTTAACACCCCTACTGTCAAGTGGGCCCAAGCGACTATAACCACACAAAAACTTTGGAAAAAACTTTTGATCTTACTTTGTCATTTTTAAAGAAATTGAAATTAATTGTTACAAGAATGAAATGTATGCAAGATTTAAGAAGACTATAAAACTAGGATGCCAAGTAGAAAGGAAAAAAACATTACTATTAATTATTTGTTAGAAAATATAACCCCTATATAGAGTGGGTGGCAAAATAAAATTGATGTTGCCAAAATCAGGGCGATATCCTTTGCGATGCTCGAGAGCCTAGACAGAGGGGATATTCAATTCACTTTTGGGGGGGTGAAGTGACAACTCTAAAAGTAAATTGATTCCCCCTCTCTGCCTTGGCCCTCGTGCGTCGCAGAGGATATCAAGCTGCCAAAATCAACTAATTGAGATAAAAGCTTTGTTGTGTTCAATTACATATTTACATAATAATAATTATTATTATTATTATTATTATTATTATTATTATCCAACAATAAGATGTTAACAGTTTGTTGGACAAAACACTCTTTGATACCATTTCTTTGGGTTGGGTCAGTTGTTGAGGTAATCACTGCGGGAGGATTTGGAATATCTAGGTTGCATTATGTGAATGCCCAAGTGTTTTGGTTGAGGCACCACCTCTATAAACTGGGCTCGGATTATGTGCAAATGAATTTCGTGAAAATTGTGCAAACAGCACCAAAGGGGCTGACACATCAGTACTGAAAAGTGATTTACACTTTTTGGGGGACACTTATCACTTTTCGGCACTGATGTGTCTGCACCCTAGTGCCGTTTGCATAGTTCTCACAAGATTCATTTTCACCTAATTTTTTCCCCTATAAACTATAAAGAAGAGGTATTGGGTTTGATTTCAATCACCAGCTCTTGTCCGTAGTTGTGCATTGACACTATCTTCTCTTCCGTGTTGCAAGTTTCGTACACTATCTGCAGGCTCAATGGATTGCTCCCACCCTTTAGCCTGAGTGGCTGCAGCATAACCTCTAACAAGAGAGGTTTGGTATCAAATCCCTTCGGCATTATTCAGCATGGGTATGTGATGTTGGCTGCCTCAGCAGCAATGTGAGTCCCACTTTCTTATGATGCAAGTTGTATCAGAAACAATCAAATTGAAATCTATTTAATACCAACACTCAAAACTTAAATCGAAACTTTGATACAAGAAGAGCCGATGAAAGAGACCCAAGTTTACTATTCAATGTCATAGATTCTTCGTGGAAAAAGAAAACACTTGGTTAGACTCTTTTGCGATTGCGATCAAGACAATGGATCGAGTCCATACAACTGGAGACCATCCATAAGATGGGGGACCCCTCAGATCATGACATGAATAGTCCCAATTTCACGCCAACTCTTTAATTCATTGTGTATTGACTCTTTTCCTATTAATGCCAGTCATTTACTTTTCCATTTTAAATTCAAATGATGGTTATTCCTTTTCTGCTTTTCTTATTCTTTTATTAGTGAATGTGTGTCTTGTTGAACATGTAAAAAAACCCTTTTTATGGTGCTGACTCAGCTGCCACGTGAAAGAACCCTAGGCTGTCCACATACACATACATGAGAAGCCCATGAGATGAATGGATCACTCAAACTAAAAAATAAATAAAATAAAGTGTCACTAATTAATCAAAGTATATACATATTAAAGTAGATTAAAGTTAATAAATTCATGCAAGGATAAGGTAATCTTAGTCTTTAAAATTCACAATTTTTTTTATTAAAGTCAAATAATTAAATAAATATGAGAAATTAACTACAAATTAAATGAAAGAAGATTGTTTTTAATCAACTATAGTGGGGATAATGCCATTTGATTTTTTATGATAATATTCAATCCATCCTTAACTGAATTAACTGAAATTGGGGGGAAGATAGATTAAAAAAAAACAAAATTATACCAATGGAGAGGGATGGGAAAGAGGTATTGGAGAAAGAATCCATAAAATCGAGAGATTTTTCAGACATCCAGGCGAGATTGGAAGACCCACATGGCTCTTTTTTATATATATATATTCAGTATTATATTTTTTTTCCCTGGTCAAAAGTATCTTTTTAGGTGGCCAGTGCTATTTTACGAGGGGTTGATATCCTCTGCCTTTTGTCAGTACTTGACATCACACGGCACCCATGAATAGTGGCTCCAGCCCGGCAAAAATATTCACCTAGGAGAAGATATCATTCCATTTTACGAGAAAGAAAGAACGAAAAAAAATCGGTTTATAATACATTGTGGAAGCCTGCTCTATCAAATCTGTGATAGCACGAAAAGCGGACCATGTAAAATGTGCCTGACATCAACAACGATATAGAGAGAAGTTTTTGACTCGCGTATTACAAATACCATCATTACGCCCATCTTTCAACCACTCAAAACAGTTTTGCCATCTTCATTGACAACAGAGAGAGAACCATTCATTACTATTGAGCATGCGATCGGACTTTGGATGAGGGTAATTTGCTAGATACTCGGAGGTAATGATGTCAATCCCCCAGAATTTGGTGCCCTTCCTAAAGTGATCTTTTAACATGTCCCTGCATGGCATGCAGGGGGGGCACACATCACATCTTTGCTGGAAATTAAGGCTTTTAGGTTTGAGATTCACCAGAAAGAGATCTCTTGATGGCAAAGTCTCGAGTTTTATGTCAAGAAAGTGACAATAATACTAAAGTTGTAAGTAATACAGTTTAGCATGCACTAAAAGAGATGCAATCCTCCTCCACTCCTCCCAACTTGATGGCATTAATATGTGTCTTTGGTAACCTTCCAATTCTCTCTTTCAATGAATGCAACAAACTTTGACCATATTTCAGATGTGGTAACTCGTTCAAATGACTTTTAGGAGAAGACGATGTTAAGGGTTCTCTTGAAAGCTTTACAGTGATAAGGCCTTAGGGCTGGAAATTTTCTCAACAACATTCTATAAATCTGTTAGTTGATTAGAGGTGAGTTTATTAAAGTAGTTTGATGATGTCGAAACTTGATTCACCCAGATGGTCCTTTGGTCACCCTTGATTTGGAATCTCAAGCATGAATCTCACCTGTACAAAGACAACGAATGACGTCGGTGTGGCACCGGCCTATACCCTTTCGATGCTCAGGTCAAAGATCAAAGATCGAAAAATTATCGTATTTCCTTACTTGGGGTGGTTGTACTTACCTTCTTATTTGGGGGTTCTCTCCTTAATATAGGAGTTCTCCCTCTCTAGTCCCACGTGATTTAGTCCCATGTGATTGGTCGGTAATATTCTTCAAGATAGTTAGGAGAACGTGAATGAGTAGTACACGTGTTGGTGTTAGATTGATCATCATCCTACATCTTGTAACCGTCTTCTCGTCTTGATTGCAGTTGACTCGACCATTATTGTTTAATGAATTATCTATCAGCTCGATAATTATAGACGTTTATACATCGGTTGCCTACTTTGTAGGGTTGCTTATTAATATTCTCCCATCTAATAGTCGGTCGGGCGTTTGTAAAATTCTATTATCGATGGGTCAATCGGTCGGTTGTAAAGCCCTACCACTAATTGGTCGCTTAGTATGCACGATTGGGGGTTTGAACCGGTGGTGGATTACTTAACGAATAGGTAGGATAACTGGTTAGACCATGGTGGCTTGCTCAGTCAATCGACTCGGTCAGCTCAAGTCCAGATGATTCGCTCAGTCAATCTTCTTAGTCAGCTCGGGTCCAAATTCCTCATCATCATCTGCCCCCCATTCCCTTTGTCCATTAGCTCGAACAGACATAGAGAATCTGAAAAGCCTTATGAGTTTATTGGTGCACCGACTTTTCAACTTCGCCCCCCTTAAGCTCCGCGCTATTAATGACGATAAGACGTTAAGTTGATAGCCATTTTCCCTCAAACCGCACCTTTATCCAACGACAGGGTGAGGCTTAGACAATCTAATGGTCGAGGCTCATTTGATGATCCTATAAATTGACGTCCTTCCCCCTTTTTGAGTCTTTTGCCTTCCTGTGAATATCTTTCAGTGTTGTGTTTGGGTCATTTGCTCTGTTTGCGCCTGCATCATGCTCAGGGATTCGTCAACTGGGAAAATCGTCGCAAGGTATTTTCCATTTTACTATTCCTTTCTCTAATTTTCCTCTCTTCTTCGTCTTACTCTAGTGTCATCACTCTTCCATCAAGTCGTATTCCTATGCTTTTTCCTTTCCTTTGCATTGGTCACGTTTCCATTATCCTGTCCCTAAGACTTCACCCTGGATCCTACTAGAGCTCCTTTCGGTTTCCACTTAATTCGTCTTTGCTATTACCTTTATACTCAACAATGTCTTCCCAACTTGAGTGTTTTAGGATTCGAGTCTTCCATTTTGAGTAGTGTTTTGAACCAAATCTTAGAAGTAATAGGCTCTTCAGTTGACGTCGTATACGCTCTCAGTCAGATGAGTAACTTAACCGATTCTTCTGATTCCATCATGGCTCTTTATACGAATCTGGTCAGAGAGGACTCTCCTAACTCGGCTTAATCCTCAGTGCCTGCTAGATGGGGTCAATTCGTTGACATGCCATATGCTGTCAAGCGTGTTCTTTCAACTCTGTCGAGGTCCCGATTAGAGGATTTACGTCACACCTACCAAATCCCAGAGTCGGTCAGTCTAAGAGTCCCCTCTTTTGATGAGTGGGCATCTTCTTATGTTCCAAACGAAGTTGTGATTTTTGAACAGACCTTAGAGGCTGGTCTATGGTTTCTTATTCCTTTGTTTATCCATTAACTCCTTACCCACCTTCGTCCAGCTCCGGGACAAATTATGCCCAACGGGTGGAGGATTATGATTGCCTGCATGGTGTTATGGCTTGTGTACAGTGGCGGTCAAGATCATCTCATTATCCTTGAATTTCTCTACTGTTACAAGGCGATGGAGATGCATTCGAGGTGGTGGTACTTTACTACTCAGGTCCCTGAGCAAACATTAATCATGGGCCTTCCAATTTCTAATAAAGGTTGGAAAAAGAGGTTTTTCTTCATGTCCGAGGATGGGTTGGAGTCTTTCCCATGGGAGCCGCCTGTTGATCGAGTTTACACAGTCCCCAAGAGATAGGGAGGGCCACGTAGAGAAGGTAACCTTCGGTTGTCATAGTTTCTCTTACTCATTCTCCATTCGGTTGGTCTAATCTTCAATATTTTTGTAGCATTGACTAAGTGTCTACTATCTGAAGCTCAACTTGCAAGGTTGGAGCGTGTTTTTGCACATTCGGTTCGGGATTACTCTTTGTTAGTAAATCCCAAGTCACTTTCTTCATATTTACTTGGCCCAAAAATTCCTTTGTCTGGGCCGTCAGCCTTGTCGGTCGATCAAGTGTCTTGGTCAGCCCTTTTGTCGATCGGTCAGGCGTCTAGGTCAGTACTTTTGTTGGTCGATCGGTCATTTAGGTCGTCATCCACCCGTCTCAGCCATTGTTTCATTTTCTTTTCATTTCTTTTCATCCACTTGATCATTTACTCCTTTTTGTAGATATGCCTGTCGTGCCGTCGAAATCTTCCCTAGCCAAAGTCGCCTCTAAAGCTATTGCTGGGAGCTCGTGCAAGAAGCCAAAGTTCTCCCACAATCGCTCTGCTAAGAAGGACCGATTGGGCTCAGTTCTTCATATAGTCGCCCATTCGGTCAGCTTGCCCCCTCCCTCTTTTGTCGATCTAGAAGAGGCCTCGGAGACTGCTCCTACATTCAACGAGTGCGTCGATGATCTTCCTGTTAAAACCCCAGGGGGCTTTTCTAAGGGGAAGGAAATGTCTTCCCTTTCTCTATTGGGTGATGAAGAAGAGGTGCTTGGTCATTTCTGACCACAACATGAGGTATTTTAGGGGCAACAGTACGAGTGCCTTGGCAAGGAGCACCTATTTCGACCTCAGGAAGGTAGAGTGCTCCTCTTTCTTTTCTTAATCTGGTTATCATTTTGTTATCTATTACTAAACATCTTTCTTTCTTTCTTTTTGCAAGTGCTGATGAAGTTGATAGTTCTCACAAATCATCAACTTGCCACAGACGCTTATATAGGTGAGCTTAGGAAGAAGCTCTCTGAGGTTGACTCTAAGCAGTCTGTGCTGAGGAATAGACTTACCAAGATTGAGGTCAAGCTGAAGAGTAACGAGACCACACTAGAGGGGGTTCAAGACCAGCTTGAGGGGAAAAAAAGGTGAGGTCACTGTGCTACAAGCGTCTCTGGACGAGATGAAGTCTTGCTGGGAGCCGAAGAAGGAGAAGGCTATCAGGGAAGCGGTCGCATCGTACATGGAGTCCGAGGCTTTCAATGATGAGACCATTGAGTTTTTCATCCGTGGTTTTGAAGCCCTTCACCGTTGGGCTCTACAGGCTTATCTTGATCTCGACCTTTCTATGTTTAGAGTCGATGCTGAGTCGGACTCTGTGGCGCCTGAACCAGCGAAGGAGGCCGACGTGAAGATGGAGAAAGATGATGCGACCTTGTGAAGATGGTCCTTTTTTGTATGGACCGAGAGTCCTTTCCTTTTCCTTTCTTGTACTTTGAATCATTTGAATGAATTTCTCTTTTGACTAGTGATAGTTCTTCATACCATTTGTAGATCGCTCATTTTCATTAGTGGTTTGTTTTATTTGAACATTTCCTTAGGATGCTCGACACGTAGACCGAGGGTTACCTTTCTGGAGTCCATCTGACGTTTCAGATTTTAATTGTAAACCATTGTAGTAGACCGACGATGGTCATTTTACTGGACTTAGTCCATTTTTCTGACACCGCTCGGGACTTTAATTGTAGATTATTGTAGTAGACCGATGGTCGTTTTACTGGACTTAATATATTTTTTCAACACTACTCGGGACTTTAATTGTAGACCATTGTAGTAGACCTATGGTCATTTTACTGGACTTGGTCCATTTTTTCGACACCGTTCAAAACTTTAATTGTAGATCATTGTAGTAGACCGAGGGTCGTTTTACTGGAATTGGTGCATTTTTTCGACACCGCTCGGGACTTTAATTGTAGACCGTTGGAGTAGACCGATGGTCATTTTACTGGACTTAGTCCATTTTTTCGACATAGCTTGAGACTTTAATTGTAGACCGTTGTAGTAGACCAAGGGTCGTTTTACTGGACTTGATTCATTTTTTCAACACCGCTCGAAACTTTAATTGTAGACCGTTGTAGTAGACCGATTGTCATTTTACTGGACTTAGTCCATTTTTTCGACACCACTCGGGACTTTGGATACCATTGTTGTAGACTAAGGGTCATTTTACTGGACTTAGTCCATTTTTCCAACACCGCTCGGGACTTTAATTGTAGATAGTTGCACCACATATCTATACAAATTTCATTATTTTGGAGTAATAAATACATGTTTATTGGTAATACCGTTTTAGGTGTTCAATATTCCATGGTCGCGGTAGGAGCTTTCATTCCATGGATTCCTAGTAAATGTCATTTCGTGCAATCTTGGTTACTCTGTAGGGCCCCTCCCAATTGGGTCCCAACTTACCATTGCCTGGGACCTGCGTTACTATGCTCACCTTCCGGAGGACAAGGTCTCCATTCTGGAAACCCCTCAGTTAAACTCTGGCATTGTGATATTTCATCATTTTTTGTTAGTACACTACCATTCGAAGGGAGACATCATCTTTTTTTTTTCTTCTAAGAGGTATAGGTTCAAATGCAGCTCTCTTTCTGCTTGCTCGATCGGCGGTATTTGGATCCTCAGACTTGCCATCCCGATCTCCACGAGTATAACCTCTTTGCAGTCAAAAGCTAAGGCGAAGGTTGTCTCCCCTATGGGACTCTTCAGGGTGGTTTTGTAGGCCCAGAGGACCCCTAGCAACTCATCAGTCCATTGTCCCTTCGATACCTCTGGCCTAGTCTTGATTATCTTTAATATATTTCTGCTGGTGACTCCCACTTGACCGTTGGCTTGAGGATGTATCGGGGAGGAGAAGTGATTCTTAATTCTTAGCTAAGAGCAAAACTCGCAAAAATACATGTTGTCAAACTACTTCCCATTATCAGTAATTATAACCTGCGGTATTCCGAATCAGCATATTATAAACCTCCAGACGAAGTCACATATGTTGCCCTTGGTTATAGTCGTCAGTGCTTCGGCTTCAACCCACTTTGTAAAATAGTTGACAACCACTACAATGAATTTTCTTTGTCTCTTCGCCAAGGAAAGGGGTCCCATAATATCTATCCCCCACTGAGCAAAGGGCCATGGTTCAGTGATGGGTACGAGTTCTTCCACCGGCAGTCTGGGAATGTTGGCGAACCTTTGGCAACTATCACACCTTCGAACAAGATTCGTCGAGTTGGCCTGCATTGTTGGCCAGTAATATCCTGCTTTGACCAGCTTATGGACAAGCAACCGACTGCCTGAATGGTTTTCGCATATCCCTTCATGAACCTCCCTCGTGACATAATCAGTCTTAACTGGTGACAAGCATCTCAGTATGGCATGGTGAAACCATTTGTAAATAATATCACCAATCAAGGTATATTGTCTAGCTCGAAGTTTAAGCTTTCTGGCTTCACCTCGGTTCAATGGTAGACTTCCTGTTTTGAGAAATCGTGTGATGGGGGTCCTCCAATCATCTCCAGGCTAATTCATGTACACCAGGAGGCTCGACTCATCTTTCATACTAGGTCAGGTTAGATGGCTTATTGGCAACCGGTTCCTCACAATATACTTGTCATCAAATGCTCATTGTGTTAGTCGGTCTGTATGCTCCTTCTGACTTCTTGGGATATGTTGGACCTTGATAGCCTCAAAGTGGGACATAAGCTTAGTGACCCTGGTCAGATATTTTTTCATTCAGTCCTCCTTGGCCTTGTACTCACCAGTCACCTGTCCCTCGACAAGCTTGGAGTCAACGTAAGTGGCAACGTGTACAACCCCCTTCATATTCTACTTCATTGTTCATTGCGTTGAACCCATGCCAAATTACGTACTTGATCTCTAACCCCTCGGGTGTAGTCAGTAGAAGCCCCACACCACTGGATGAGGCAGTGGACGATCCATCCTTGTAGAGGGTTCATTCTGATTCGGAGGGACTCCTCTCATCTATCTTTGCAGGAGTTAGTTATGCCAAAAAGTCTACCAAGACTTGCCCCTTTATAGCAGCCTCGGTCGGTAGTTGACATCGAACTCGCCCAGTTCTATTGCCCACTTCACCAACCTGCCAAACACTTCCGGTTTCTGCAGCACTGCTCTCAAAGGTTTGTTTGTTAGCACTATAATTGGGTGGGCCAAGAAATAAGGCATGAGCCTCCTTGCTATTGTTACGAGGGCAAATGCCAGTTTCTCCATAGGTGGATATCTCAACTCTGCTCCATAGAGGGCTCTACTGATGTAGTACACTAGAACCTGATTGTGGTCATCTTTGACTAGAACCAAGCTGACCGTTACTTCGGACACTGCCAAATATAAATATAGATCTTCTCATTGCATTGTACGATTGAGGGTCGGTAGGCAAGCCAAGTGCCCTTTAAGATCTTGAAATAATCGATCGACCTCCTTGTTCCATTCAAATCCTCCATTTAGAAGGCGAAAGAAAGGAAAACATCTATCCATCAATCTCGAGATGAACTAGCTGAGGGCCACAACCCTACTTGTCAACTGTTGCACATCTTTCGTGGTCTACAATGCCTTCATGCTCAAGATAGCCTCCACTTTCTCATGATTGGCCTCGATTCCCTTGTGAGAAACCATGAATCCTAATAACTTACCTGCTGACACCCCAAAGGTGCACTTAGCAGGGTTGAGTTTCATCCAGAACTTCCTCAAAGTACGAAGAGTCGCTTCTAGATCATCTACTTGCTTCTTGGCTTCCATGATTTTTACTAACATATCATCTACATAAACTTCAACATTCCTCCGATATGGCCCTCAAACACCTTATTCACCAATCTCTAAGAGGTGGCTCCAGCATTTTTTTACCTGAATAGCATGACCTCATAGCAATATGTCTCAGTCAGTGATGAATGACATCTTTTCCTAATCTTTTTTTCCATCCGTATTTGGTTATAGCTGAAGAATGTGTTTATGAAAGTGAGCAGTGCATGCCCGGAGGTGGAGTCGACCAGTGCGTCTATCATCAGAAGCAAAAAACTATTATTGGGGCAAGCTTTGTTGAGGTCAGTGAAGTCTACGCACATTCTCAACTTTCCGTTGCTCTTCTTAACCAACACCACATTGGTGATCCAGTCGGGATAGGTGACCTCCAGTATGAACCTTACTTTTAACAGTTTGTCCACTTCTTCAGCAATAACTTGAATCCTGTTGGCATAGAAAGTCCTCTTCTTCTGTCTGATCGGTCTTGCAGAGGGGTCGATACTCAGCCTATGTGTGATCACCCTTAGGTCGATCCTTAGCATGTCTGCATGTGTCCAGGCAAAGGCGTCCCTATAGGTTATCAAGAGTATTTTCAAACGGAGTTTGAATTCTTCTAAGAGTGCCTTCCCAATATGCATGACCCGTTCAGGGCAGTTAGGGTTGATGTTGAGCTCCTCTAGGTCCTCTGTGGGTCCGGTCTGTTTCAATTAAATGTTATCTTTATCCTCTATGTCATCGATGACGAGAGTTTCCTTCGACTCTTTCCCCTTTAAAGATGTCACATAACACTCTCGAGCTGCTGTCTAATCACCTCTAACTTCTCCGACTCCCTCATCAGTCGGGAAACGCATTAGCAAGTGGTAGGTGGAAGTAATAGCCTTCACCTTGTTGAGCGTCGGCTTGTCGATGATGGCATTATATGTTGAGGGACAATCAACAACCAAGAAGTCAGTGACTTTGGCCACCTGGCGAGGATTGACCCCAGCTGTCACTGGCAGCGTGATGACCCTAACGGGGTATAAGTTGTCTCTGATGAACCCTACTAGAGGTGACGTAGTCGGTTGAAGCCTATCTTTTTCAATTCTCATTTGCTCGAAGGCAAACAAGTATAGGATGTCTGCTGAACTGCCATTGTCTATGGGTATCATTTTGGTTCGGTGGTAGGGGGTGGGCATGGGCCCCAGCCTGGCCCTCAAATTAGCCCGAAAAAGCCCGGCCCGAGCTAAGCTTGGTGAGGGCCTAGCCCGGCCCGAGGCTTGAACTTTTACATACATATAATATATATGTATTATATATAATATACTAATTATTTTAAAATTATCAATAGTATATAGCT
>JAOXJP010194670.1:0-12187 GCA_025762735.1 Platanus orientalis
TACAACAAATCCTATTCACCCCCCTCTAGGATAGAATTTCATCAGCCACCCCATTTTGTTAGAGATTTTAGGGGTTGAAAACTCATGTGTCACTCCTAATTCTTTACACCAATTCGAGACTCTGTGATTTTCAAATTCTCTTCCATGGTCGCTTCGGATTCACTTAATGGTTAGATCCTTTTCAACTTGAATCCTCTTGCAAATGTTTTGGAATTCTTTGAAACGTTCAAATTCTCTCTTAAGAATGCTATCCAAGTGTACCTAGAGAAATCATCAACGATAACCATGAAATACTTCTTCCCTCTTAGACTCTTTGTTCTAATAGGACTAGCCAAATCCATGTGAAGAAGTTCAGGGGGTTTAGTAGTCCCAATAGATATAACTTTCTTGTGAGAGACTCTAGTTTGTTTCCCTATTTGACAACTTTTGCATATTGGGTTGTCAACCTTGATTAGCTTTGGAAGGTCCTTTACTATCCCTTTCTTTCTAAGACTTGCAAGATCTCTAAAGTTGAGATGTTCTAATCTTTAATGCTAAAGATTGGTCTCATCCTTTTGGGTCAAAAAACAAGTGTCCCCTTGTTGGGAATGTGGATCAATGACATATCAATTTTCACTTGTCCTTACTCCTTCATCTAGGATGTTGTATTCTTTGTGATCCTTGATCACACATCCATCTTTGTCGAATTGCACTTTTAGCCTTTGTCACATATTTGACTAATGCTTATCAAATTGTGTTTGAGGCCTTACGCATTGAGAGCCTCAGTGAGTTGTGGAATGCTGGGGGCTGTAATTGTTCCCACCTTAAGGATTTTTTCGGTATTTCCATCACCAAATGTGACATATCCACCTTGAGTTTCCTCAAGTTTGGTAAATAGCTCTCTCTCACCGGTCATGTGCCTAGAACACCTACTATCAAGGTACCACCTTGATGAGCTTTCGGCTCTTAGTGTTGTGGATGACCAAACACTTTGGGTCATCATCCATTACACATACTCTTTTAACATTGGGAGGTTGAGAGACTTGCTGTTAGGCACTTTGTTGGGTTAGGTCTTTCTTTCTTTGAAGGTTTCTATTTTAATGTTTTGAAAATAGTTTCTCTTCTTGACATTCTTCCCATTTGGCATTCTCCCAATTTGCATTCTTTGGGATTTAATGTCCTTTGCCCTTCTCTTACAGTCCACTTTGATATGCCCTTCCAGGCCACAATAATAGTAATAGAATGTGGGCCTTCTTGGTGCACGGGATTGTGTTATCTTCCTTCTTGATTGTTCATTGTGGAAGGATTGTTAGGCTCTTCTAGGTTTCCTATATTGACTAGGTTGCACCTTAGTCTTCCTAAAAGTGGAGACATTTATTTGAAATCCTCCATAAGTGGAAACCTTGTATGCTTGAATTTGTTTTATGCTTCTTTGACATAAGAGTAAGGCTTGCTCATTCCTTGAGCTCCTTTAGAGGAAGATGCTTGGTTGGTTTAAGGTTTGCTCCCAACCACTTATGTGTAGGATCTTGATTGGGGTTGCATGGATCTCTCCCAATCCCTGTCTTGTCGCATAGGTGCGTTACCATTGATTGAGGTAGATGTCTTCTTCTCAACCTTGTTTGACCTTTAAAAAGGTTTTTGTGACTCCACCTTTTTCATTCCATTGTTGAAAGGTTGTGGAGGTGGTTGAGTAGATCCTTTGTTTTTGACAAAGCCATTCTTGGGCTTTTAAGTTGAGGAAGAGTTAATGGCCTCGAAATAATCAAGTTTGGTCATATCCCCATACTCTTTGCCCATTTTGAGCATCTTCTCAAACTTTAAATTTCCTTGGGCAAGCATTGAGATGTTCTTCCTCTTATCTTCTTCAAGCTCCTTGATTTTCTTGAGGTATTCAAGGGACTTCCTTGTGAGTTGAGCACAAGTCAAGTTGAGAGCTTTATTTCTCTCATTTAGTATTTTGACTTGGTCCTCTAACTCTTGGATGAGTTAGTCATCACTATAGGACTCATCATTTTCTTCTTCTAAGGTTTTGAGCTTCTCCTCAAGTTCAAGTACCTTGTTGGACAATTTTTTATTTTCCTTTAGGAGTCTCCTCTTTTCATTCTTCCAATTATCTTTTTCTAAGCCTAGGAATAGTTTAGAGTCATTGAGCTTCTTCTCTAGTTCCACTATATTTAGGCTCATCTCTTCCTTTTTACATAGGAGCAAGTAATTTTCTTTGGAAAAATCTTTCTCCTTTTCACTTTTCGAAGAAGACTCTTGTCTAAGAGTGGAGATTGTGTTTTCAAGGGATCTTGACTTTTTAGTCAACTCAATCATTTTCCTCTTGAATTATTTATTTTTCTTTCCCAACTCAACACTTTGTACAAAAAGGTCATCAAATGTTTCTTGTGCATCATAGATCTCCTCTTCTTCTTCATACTTTCCCTCATCTTCACTTGAGTCACTTGTCTCTAAAAGTGAATTCATGGGAGTACCAAAAGCCATAAAAGCCTTAATTTCTTGTAAGAGAGCTTCCTCACTACTTTGGGACTCATGTTCTGAAGTCTCGGACTCATCATCCCATGTGGCTACCATGGCCTTGCGCTTTGACTTATACTTATTTTTCTTATTGCCACAATCCTCGGTAATGTGCCCCCTACATTTGCATTCATAACAAATGGGTGGTTCTTTGGAGAAGTCCTTCTTCTTCTTGTATCTGGGGTATGACTTTCTCATTTCTTGTTATTAGAGTAATCCTTGGTATTTCTCCTAAAGAATTTCTTGAAACTTTTGGCAACAAGGGTTAAGTCATCATCTGAATCTTCATTTGATTCAGATGGCTTTTCTACCTTAAGGGAAATGCCCTTATTCTTAGTAGGTTCCTTAATGGCTGCTTTAAATGTTTGAAGTGAGTCAATCAATTCCTCTAACTTCATGACTTCTAGGTCTTTTCTTTCTTCTGTAGCGGTTACCTTATGCCTAAACCTTTTGGGAAGGGAACTGAGTACTTTCCTAACCAATTTGGACTTGAGAATGTCCTCACCTAGACTCCTCATGATGTTTACCAAGTTTGATAACTTGAAATTGAATTGAGAGATTTCTTCATCCTCCTCCATCCTGAGAGCTTCAAGTTATGTCGTGTACATTTGAAGTTTGAACATCTTTACAACGCTTGTACCCTCATGGGTAATGGATAGAAGCTTCCACACTTCCTTAGCTGTTTTGTGATGAGCTATCCTCCTAAACTCATTAAGGGTTAGAGCACTAACTATGACATTAAATGCTCTAAAGTTAAACTTGTGAGCATTTGCCTCGATGAGGGTCCACTCACTCCTAGACTTGTCGGGCTGTGTATAGCCATCGATAATTGTACTCCACACCCTAGGGTCATATGCATTGAGAAATATCTCCTTCCGAGATTTCTAATAACCATAGTTCATTCCATTGAAAAATGGAGGGGTGCTAATAGACATACCACTATCTTCTCTAGCCATCTAGGATTTTTGCTAAGAACTTACTTGGGATGTTAAGCCCTATGTGAGTAACCTAGGCTCTGATACCAATTGAAATAGCTCTAAAGTAATCCTAGATGGGGGGTGAATAGGATTTCTTAATTAATTTACACCTTTTCAATTTATCTTGTGGTTGTTATTAATCCCTTTTTATATTAGCTCAAATATGTGTGTGTGCTTCAATGTGGCTACTCAAGTATAATATCAAATATGTGCTAAGCAAGAGTAGTAGAGCATAAATATAAAGAAACAATAAATCACAAAACACAACCATAACAAGAGATTTATAGTGGTTCGGCACACAGGCCTATGTCCACTCTTTTAAAGCTCACTACTGAGATTAGAGATATTTCATTGTACTATTACAACCTAAGTCAATATACAAACCTAACTACTTGTTCACTAGCAAGCTAAATGACAACCCTCGGTGTCTCCAGTGAGTGTGTACTATTTTCGGTGTCTCTGGTAGAGGTCAAGCTTTCAATGTCTCCGGCAGAAGCAAAACAATAACAATAATGAATATGAATGCAAATAAATGCCAAGTCGAACAAATATTACCTAAAGTAGGTTGATGTTGCTAGTTGCTCAATAGTCGGGTATTCCTTGTTGAGCTAGTTTGCCTTAGCTACCCACAAGCTCCAAGTAGGCTTTAGTGCTCCTTGAGCTAAGCCAAAGGTGAGTTTCCTCTTAGGAAAGTGCTCACACAACTTCTCCTCAATAGTAGTAGAGTAGTGCTCAAGAGGAGAGAAAGAGAGAGAGAATATAGTACAATATGCTATTTACTCAAGCTCAAAATTTGTAAGCAATGGAGGTTTACATAGTGGAGAAGGGTCTCAAAATAGTATGCCTCTTAGCTCTCTCAAAGAATGCTTGGAGTGTTGGAGATATCTTACCTTAAAGGGAAAAATTGCCTTTTATAGTAAGGAGGAGCACCCATGGCCTTAGGATTGTAATATTTTATAAAGAAGAGCTTTTTGGACCTTTGAATATGAAAAATAGAGTTATAAATTAAAAAAATCTCTCCTTGGATTTTGTGTCAAAACAACATTCCAAAATTTCCCTCCAAACCAATTGCTTGATCAGAAAACCGATTTAGGCTTCAAATTGATTTTGGATTGAGTAATTGATTTTGGTTGTGCAACAGACTCCAAATCGATATTAAGGTTTAAAACCAATTTTGGTTTTAAGAAATTTTCTCAAAACTGATGTTTTAATCGGTTTGAGCCTACCGATTGCGAGATCCCCAATCGGTTTTGACTCCTAGATTCTAAAATTTGATTTTGGGCACAAATTTGGGGTTTGTCCTTGGGTGTTTTCACTTGGATATTTATGTGAGACCTAACCATGTCTAGGTTTATTTTAAGGCACTCAATATGATATGCATGCATGTGACATATCTTCTATGGTGTGCCACTTTCCTGGTCTCTTTTTTGAGTCTTTAGTCCTTCTTGACCTCATGTGATGAACTTTTGAGATCATAGGGCACTTATAAGACTCCTAGCACTACCCAATTTCTCATGGGATTGACATACATCAACATGTCCTAATGTGGATGCAGAGTTTGAACAAATGAAAAATATTCCTTATGCAAGTGCTATTGGTTGTCTGATGTATGCTTTGATGTTTACTAGACCAGACATCAGCTTTGTAGTAGGATTGGTCAGTCATTACCAAAGAAACCCAAGGTTTGGGCATTTGAGGGCTGTGTACATCAGGGTCCGGGAGGGATTTGGATTCCCCCGCCGACCCATGGTTTCTAGGCCCACTCTTCAGCGTGTGATGCTAATGAGTGAAGGTTGCTAACCCTTTTTATAGGAGGGTTAGGCTTTTCTGGGAGTCGCTACCAACTCAGGGTTAACCGATGAAGTTGGACATCAGTTCTCATCTTCAAGGGAAGAGGAGAAGTCTAGACCTGAAGGTATATGAGTTTAACTCCTAATACTGATCTACATTTCTGAGATAAAGGGTAAGTTGTTTAGTTGCATTTGGGGAACGTGTTAGACACCCCAAATACCTACCTTTTTAGGGTGGCTTCTCTCATTCATACATGTTTTGAATTATGCTAAAGTCCATGCTTGTTAAATGTAAGGTTATTGGTCTGGACCACCCCCATGATGTGATCATTATAGTTACACTTGAAACATAGTCTCAAGCTACCTATATACCCAATCTTATATGGTTCAGTGTGTTCCTAGGGTTTTGTCGGGATCAAACTGCATGTAGTTCTAGGGGTTTGTTGTGTGTGCCAATCTTGGTAGTCAAGTATGTCTAACTGTGAGAGTAATTCAGGGTAGATTCATTTTAGATTGTTTGTATACTTACAGAGTACTCTGTGCTATTTCCAAATATGAACAAATTAGCGAAATGGGGTTCAGAACTATGTTGTACCAATGTGCATGGTTTTAAGAACTTAATTAAACTATGGCCAAGTCCGAGGGTCTTTGGGTTAGGAACCACTGTGACATGACCCTAAGGTAAGGTGAAGACAGTAAAAGGTCAAGACATGTTGAAAGGTAGTGAATAGATAAGTTGACTCGACTTGATTGCACTGACATAGGAGCCATGCCCCAGGCGTTGTCTCTTAAATAAAGTTTGGGTATTGGATATAATTGAAAATCACAAATGTATAGTTAATCTTACTATGATTGATGGGAAGCTAAAATATGCATTTACAATGAAGGGATCCCTAGATTATGTCTATGGAATGATATAATTCGAAGATATAGTGATTTAGAGAATGAGATTAGGTTGGTAATAAAAATGGGTTTCCTTTGTCTTTCATAGGCTTAACACCTAAATTTAATTCAAAGGAAATTTAGGCATCAGCTGTTAGAAGCCAGCAACTGATCTCGGGTTTTAAACCCCTTGTGTGAGTCTGAGAGGGGTGAAGAGTTATAGAAAGGGGTAGGCCCCTTCTATGGTCTATAGCCTTTGCCCTAGGTCCAAAATGAAAAGTCAAACATTTAAGAACAAAGTGATATTTAACATAGGCCTAACACTTGAAATTCCTCTCAACACTTGAATAAAAATTCGGGCATTGGAATGAAAATAATGCCCACAGAGGTGCCTAAGCACATGGATGGATTCCAATGTGTTATTTGCTTATGTATAGACTTTAGAAAAGGTCAGGGTTCACTGGGGTGAGTCCCAGATCCCAACACTTGAATTTCTCCAATGCTTATATTTATTTCAAACACCTAAATTTTAATAGATTAAAATTCAGGCATTAGGTTTAGGACAGTCCGTACTCCGGTAGGCATATCTTTTTACACAAAATTCTAAACTGAGCGTGGTTGGTCAATTTGAAAATATGAGAGAAAGATATTTCCAACCATATATGATAAGCCTATGTTTGCTTTACTGCCTATTTATGAACTGATATCGGAATTTGCTGCCAAAGCTTGAATTTTAACAGATTAAAATTCAGGTGTCTAGTTTGGACAATCTGCACTCTTGAGGGCATATCTCTCTCCACAAAATTCAAAATTGAGTGTGGTCAGTCAATTTGGAAAGCTGAGAGACTAATCTTTCCAACCATATATAATAACCCTATGTTTATTCTAATACCTGATTTTTCAATGCCTGGACCCAAAATTTAGTAACATTATTTAGGTCATTTTGACCCCTTAGGGGCATTGAAAAATTCTAAAATTTCTACTATATGCAAGTATATACCAAGGGAATAACGTATCCAAAAGTTAGCTCAAGATCATGTCTACAAAATTATACAAAAAATCAACAATAATTCAACTAAACTAGGTCGCGTAGAATCCAAATTTTTGGGTCTATTTAGGAGGCCATTTCGAGGCCTTCCACAGCTAAACAAATCACCAAATTAAATACCAAACTAGGTATATGTATTGAGAATAACATACTAAAATTTGAGTCTTAATAGATTAGGACAAAAATCACAATAAATTCTAAACTAGGTATGGGTAAAAACTAAAGCAAAAAGAGGTTGTTGAGCCTCTATCATGTAACTCAAATTAAAGCAACTTGAAAGCACAAATTGGACAACATAAAAGCTTAGTAATCTAGCATATGAACTTATAAAGAACAAAATTGAATGGGGATAGGCTTACCTTGAGCCAACTAGAGCTTGAGGTTTGAGAAATCCCCTCTTTTCCTTTTTCTTCCTCTTATCTCTTTTTTTTAGGGTTTCTAGTTATCAACCCCTTATAGATGAAATTAGGCTATTTATAGCCCCAATTGGAAGTAGTATATGGCTAGGGTTTAACCTAAAAGCATCCTAATGGAGGGTGGGGATTAGATTATGTCATTTTGGGTGTAAGACTAAAATTGGCTTGAAAATGGGAGGATGGGGTTAAGGGTTTTTGTGCTAGGTGACTTGGATAAAGGAGTGGCTAGGATTAGCTTAGAGATCTGAGGTGGAGGATGAGGAAGAGGGTGTGCTTGTTCACTTGAATTGGTGACACGGACCAATGAAAGACGGGTAGATTTATGATGCAGTAATTTTAGAAAAAGGTTTGAATTGATGATGTAGTAATTTAGGAAAAATGTTTAAATTGATGATGTAGTAATTTTGAAAAAATGTTTAAATTGATGATGCAATAATTTAGGATTTGGATTAATGAGGCAATAAATAAAGATTCCAAAACAAAGGTCCACATCCATTTTTGATTTTTTTTACTTGATCCTTATGGACACACTAGTCAATCGAATTTGTGATCCAATATCCGCAAACCATTGAAAGTCTAATTTCTGGTAAATTTCGAAAAAGCTTCATTAAATTGTAAGAAGGATAAGATGGTAAAATTTTTTACCAAAATCTTCAAGAAATATATACGGGTTGGGTCACTGATGGTGTTGTCGTAAATGGTGAGTTAATCAGATATGTATATGGGGAGAAACATAAAAAATTGTTTTTTTGAGGAAAATTGGACCTATGCAGATACTAGTGGTTTTGCCCAAGTTTTCTTTTTGACCTTTCGAACTCTGTTGGTTACAAACAAACAGTAGCTTTCAGGTTTTTTAGATATTCCGATCGCACTGGCATGGTCGAAATTAGGTTTCGGAATGAATTTGACCAAAGACTTATGATGCAATAAACCTGAGAAATGTTGTATTTTGGATGTGATAGGGTTTGTGAACATGTGGGGCCCATTGTGAAAAACCAGTAGGCCATAAAGTATTGGAGTCTTGAGAATCTTGGAATCACAGGAACTGACATGACATCATTCAGGTAAAGGGAGAAGCTGAATCACAGAAACTGACATGACATCATTCAAGTAAAGGGAGAAGCTTTAGAGATCCTTTGAGTGTCTAGGGTAAATTCTTGGAGGTGAAAAGGATAAAATGGTAATTTTTTGCCTATGGGTCGAAAAATGTGAAAATAAGGATTCTTCACCTATGATGTTTCATGACAAGAAGGCTTATATAGGCAAGAGAAGATTTAATGATTTGACTCGTAGATAGTGAGTTTTGGGCTTTTGAAGTTAAAAGGGCAAAATAATAATTTGTCCACCTATAGTGCTTTATTGAGGGAAGACTTATAAAGGTGGAAAAAGTTACAGATAACATGGATAGAGCTCTTAAGTGTGGACCCTCAAAGTCATGCTGATGCTTTTGTGGAAGATTAGTGTTTGACCTGAAATGGGGTATTTGGACTATAATAAGGTGTTTTGATTAATTCATTCGCGACTGAAATATTTAAAGATACTTCTCAGGGAATGCCTAACCTCTAAGAGTCAAGGTTTGCTCTTCATAAACCAAGGGTGCTTACGGTCTTGATGTCTAAATGTTGTTATGCTATCCTTATGCCATCAAATTACCCGAATCAAAATTTGGGTGCTAATAGCCTCCGCCTATGGCAAGCACCACACCTCTTACCCTTCTAGAGGTGTCCTCAAGAAACCCAACTCCTAGTAGGATGAGTCCTGAAGACATCCTCTCAGACATGTTCAAGTCCAAGGTAGAGTAACTAATGGGGGACTTCATGTCCCAGCATGGTTAGACAGCTACCCCTAAGCATGGTCATTCCTCTTCACCACCCCAAACTTCTCTACCACTCCACAGCTAATTTAATGCTAGTGAGCAGTCTTGAATCCCTACACTCACCAAATTCGAGAAGCTGATGTTCAAGTACCTGCTAAAGCAGGGAGGGCCTCACGGCCAAGGTATAGTCTTTAAGCCACCACCTCCCAATACTATTGAGCAGACTTTTCCTTTCGGTAATCCTACACACAGGGCCCCATCTATGTCACAACCCCACTTCGAACTACCACGTACATGCAGCCAAAACACTGCACCCTCTTTGACCTAGAGAAACAATATAGGCCATCGACATCCAACTAGAAAAGGGAAGGAGATTGTTACCCCTCCAAAGGATGATGAGACTAGTGCAAAGCTAGCCAAGCTCATATCAGAAGTAGAGCTGATGAAAGGGGGACAGTTCCCTATCTCCATGGACTTCGAGGATCTTTGTATCCACCCCGAGGGTGTACTACCACCAAACTTCCAAATGCCAAATGTCAAAAAGTATGATGGTACCACTTGCCCCAGGATGCACCTTCGCATGTATTACAATGCTATGTTCCAGTGGGGACATGATGAGCATATCTTAGTGCAAATGTTTAGGTAGAGTCTAGAGAACAATGCAGGAAAATGGCTGACGAGCTAAGAAACTAGCAACATTAGCACGTGGAAGGCCCTAACACGGTCATTCCTCAATCACTACAAATTCAATCTTAAGATGCTGCCAAGGAAAAAGTAGAAGGAATGAGACCTATCACAGGAGATAATATCAGGGACTTTGCTTATAGGTGGAGATTGTAAACCTCCAACCTGAAACACCCTATATCCGACGAGGACATGATATCTACTTTTCTAAGGATGTTGGGTCCCACCTACCAGCTGATGCTTCTAACTACCTCATAGAGCAACTTCACCGAGGTCATCAACAAAGACACAAAGGTAGAGTTGGCCATCAAGGCAAGTTTAGTATAAGATGAACCTCTCACCCTTGCCAATTCCACTAGAACCACACCGAAGAAGGCAGCCTACTCATAGCTACCCTGCAGCCATGAACATTGTTCCCCCTTAAGCACAATAATTATACCAGACCAGATACCTAGGTGTGCCCGAAGAAGAGAAGAAAAAGAGAAAATTCACCCCATTGTCATATTCCTACTAGTACATAATAGAGTACCTCATCAAAAAGAGGTTCTTGCAACTGATTGACCCAAGACCTCCACCTTACCCTTTGCCCTACCGCTATAACCTAGCAGAACAATATGAATACCACCAATCCCTAGGGCACACTATCGATAACTACTATCACCTAAGACATGACATACAAGACCTAATCTATGAAGGTAAGGTATCATTTGACCCCCACACCCACAAATCCTCCACCAAATTTAAACATCATCTAGAATCCACTTCTTGACCATCAGCCACCTAAAGGGGTCAATATGATCAGTCTCACCAATACCCAGTTCAATCCCTTCAGCTTCATCACCAAGATTTCAGAACCCAAGAAGATCATTTTCTTGCTCAATACTAACCAAGTGTCCACCTTGAATGGACACTCCCCCACACCTATCCTCCCTCCTGAATATGAGCATCTGCTTACACATTTGGGAGATATGGCCCAAAATAGCCCAGTAATAGTTCTTCCTCCCGACATAGACATGTATAGAGAAGGTTCAGCTACCCATGACCTATTTTCATTCCCTCATATCATTCCACCACCATCACTATATACACAACCCACCGACCTTTCATCCCCTTACCAAGTCATCAACATCCCTTCGCCTACTAAAATACAATATTTGCTTAACCGAGTCCCTTTGGGCTATCTAATTAGGGAAGTAGCAGATCCTTGATCAGTTCAACATGTCAGAAACATGGGTACCCATAAATGTCAGAGAGTAGATCAGACAAGCCAACTCAACTATAGTAGAGGATTAGGACCAGGTGATTGATTGATTGATTGAGAAAAGAAGCTCACAAGAGCCGACTTATTCCACTCTTGTTTATATCTTCAGAAGTTTTTTTAATCTTTTCTTTTCACCACTTTGTAATAAGAACTATGTGAAACCTGATCCCTATCGACTCATATCATCCAAAGCATTTGACCAGTGCATTTGTAAGAGGTATGTAGGCAACCTGAGACAGCTTCAGGTCTAGTCGCTTCTGAAAAAAAAATTATCATTTTTTCTTTACCCTTGTAGTTAAAGAACTACGTGCGGCTTGATCTTAACAGACCAATGTTTTTAAAAGCACTTATGATTAAAAGTCATGTAAGCAAGTTGAGAAGTAACTTCAAGCTCAGCTATTTTTCAAAAAAAATGTAAATTTGATCCACCCCCAAGACCATAACTATGTGCGACTTGATCCCAGTTGAACAAACTTTACTAAGCTTGTGATTAGTACAAATATCGGGTATGTAGGAAACTTTGAGCATGATTCCAAGTCTAGTTGCTCCTCGAGCATTTAATGCCCTTATCATGTAAATTCATACTAAAAGCTTTTTTTTCAAAACAGGAACAAGAAGAATGGAATGATGAAGAAATAATGTCGAAAGAGGTGATTTGACACCTTTGAACGCTAAGAAAACCGAATTCTACCATTGGTAGATGACCTCCAAGAAATCAATCTTGGGTTAGAAGTGATGTGGGAATTTATTTCACACATTTTCTTAGTCCTAATTGTTTTGATTCAGAGTGTTTTGTATGTTTCTTAGCTCG
>JAOXJP010194681.1:0-12186 GCA_025762735.1 Platanus orientalis
TTGATTTTCTGCAGTAGTTTGTAGTAGAATGCACATGTATTCAATTATTTTATTGAAGTGATTCTCTGCAATAATTTGTAGTAGAATACACATGTATTTAGAATACTGAAATAACAATACCGCATCTAACAATATATATAGAATAACAAAACCGCCATGAGCTATAAAGGTTGAAAATAGAGTTTTTGTTCAATCTCATGCTTTCTAAACCCTAAACATTCATAATAGAAAAACTCCTCTTGTGCCAAAACTTTTTCTCTCACAATCTGACGATGTCATCTCCTCGTGAAAGAACTCGCAACAACAAGGGAAAAGGAGTGCCTCGTTTGAACGAGCAAGAATCACTCAAGAGAGTAAAGAGAAATCTTCTACCTACATTCTTCACTCTTGAATGCAAAGAATTCTATAAATGATTCTTTGGTGAAGAGTCTATACCATATGAACGTGTTGTTAATCCTATTATGTTAAAGGATCTCAGATTTGTTCTAGATAAAATGACGTCTACCTTAAAGAAGATGACCTTAAGCCTAAAAAGGATGGAGCAAAACCAGACTCAAACAACCAAGTTGGTGCAAAACATTATTGAGTGTATGGTTGTGACACACAAAGATTTGGGTGAAGATGTAATTCCAATCTTACTTGATTTAGAGAGTCAGTCTATGAAAATAGAAAGTGATGAAGACAAAGACTTTGGACAAATGTGGACAGTTTTTTGTGTCTGTTTAACTACTCATGAATTTCTCTTAGTAATAAATTCTATCAACCAATGTACCATCAATAACTAAATAAAATATTGTGAAATTCCTTGTAGATTTATCCTAGAGGGGGGTGAATAGTAGTTATGAATTCTTTTTTACTTTTTCTAGATTGTTTAGATTGCCTTGGTTTAATTTTAATCCCTTTTGATTTTAAGTGCAAGTGAGTGTGCTCAATGTGAATTTAATCAAAAGCAACTAGTCAATTGAGTATGCAAATTGTTCTATGAGTTTGAAAGTGAAGAGCTCAAATGTAAAGAGTACGGAAATCAAACACAACAAACCACAAGACAAGATTTTATAGTGGTTTGGCACGATGGCCTACATTCACTCTCTAAAAGCTCACTACTAAGCTTGCGTAATTTTCATTAAGATTGGCATATACAATTTAGATTGAAATTAACTAAAAACCTTAACTACTTGCACAATACAAGTTATGAACTACACCTAGAATCTCTGTCGAGTGTAAAGCCACTTCTGGAGTCTCCGGCAGAAACCAAACTAAGATAAATACAAAATATGAATGAAATGGATGCATTGTTTACCTCTCAAGGGTTAATGTTATTATTATTACCAAGTGTGAGTGCTCCTTGTTGAGCTAATGTGACTTCTCAACCCACACTGCTTCAAGCTTTGGCTCTTGGCCTCCTTGAGCCTACACAAACTAGGGTTTCCCCATGGGATAACCCAAAGACACTTACTCTCAAAGACTTAGAGAAGGGAATATAGTGAGGAAGGTAAGAGAGTGATTTCCTAGAAGATTTCTAGAGTTGGATCTCAACCAATATGAGGTTTGCAAGGGTTTTTGAACTTGGGTGCTCTCTTTCATTTCAAAGAGGGATTTTTGTTTTGCTTGAAGTCATGACCTAAAGAAAGGGAGTTTCCCTCTTATATTGGTTATGGATCCCTCAGAAACCTTAGATTGGAATCTTTTCAAATGGGCAATTAATATGGGCCTTGGATTTGAAAAATACTCAATTCAAATTAAAAAAAAAAAAACCAAGCATGACCAATCACACTTGTAACCGATCACAAGATTTGTGATCAATCATGAAGTGTTAGGTTATAACCGATCACACAAATGGGTCACAATCTATGGGTCCTCAAAAATGGGTCTCAACCCTACATGTGATCAATCACAAAATTTGTGACCAACCATAAGATTTGTGATCGGTCAGGAATAGGACTGAAACTAAAATCCTTCTATTTATTGGTATTTATAAGGGCTAACCACCAAGGGACCTTTAGTAGGTCTTCCTACATGTGCCTAAGTGTATTTTGGTCCCACTCACGTGATACTCCTCATCATGTTGCAATCTTTATATCCTTGGAGGTCACGAACCTGTCCCAAGCTTTCTTCGTTAGAGATGGCTTTCCAAAGCACATGAGGACTCTTACAAGACTTATAAACCTTACAGAAATGTTTTGACATGGGATTGACAAATAATATGTGTGACTTAACACATCAGTTCTATTTCTGTGCCTTCATCTGTGTAGACTATTATATGTGATTGATTTCCATACTCATAATGATTATATCTGACAAATGTTGATAATGCTTATCAATTCCAGTATGTTCAACTAAATATTTCAGGAAATCTAACGTATATACCAAAAAGGGCTTGAACTATAATACCCTGCAATGCTCATGAAAGGAAAAAATATAAATAACCATGTGCAAGGGTAAAAATATCATTTTACATTTTTAGGAAGTTAATTGTGGTGTTTAGGACCCAATAGAATAAATTAGAAGTGAGAAAAACAAAAATAAGTCATGAACTCGTTAAATCCTAAAGTTGTCTCAAGAGCATATTTTGGGTAACTTCATAGGCACACCTATACCAATCCTGAGATAATTAGAGTGCAAACCATGCATCATTGGAAAGATCTATGAGTTTACTTACCAACTCTTCAAACGGTGAGCAAATCCGAGTTTTCTAAAGAGATCTATGGATGTTTGAGTATGAAGTGTCTGATTTGGCAAAAATCTAGGGACTTCAAGGGCTTGAGCTTCCCTCGAGAAATATGGGGTTTGTGTGCATTTCAATTCGAGGGCTCAAAAATGTGTAGAATCCACATAGGGATTCATGCTTGCATGGGATTAGCTTGTTTTCTTAGGAGAACTTTATAAGACGACCCTAAACCCCATATATATCCCTTTTAGGGTTTGTTTGTTTGACATAATGCAAAGAATATTGGAGAATGGAAAAGACTTTGGAAAAACTTGGGAGAAGCGAGAGGAATTTTTTTCTCTAATGAGCAAGATAAGGTCAAAATCTTAGATCTATCTTGTTTTAGACTTGTTCTTTAGTTTTTCACCATAGATTATTTTAGATTCTTAGATTATGATCATGGATTTGTGGTTTCATCTCAGGAAAAGGTATGAACACCAAAGGAAACGAGGTTCTTCTTCAAGATCTCATTGGCAAATAGAATGAAGAGCTTTTTGTAAGTAATTACACAAAGTTTACTCTGTTTTTATTTGTTTGTAGGCTCTAAAAGGTTTTGTAATGGTAAAATCTTAAGTCAATGAATGTTTTCTCATATGTTTGTGAAGCCCTTTGCTAGGATCTTAGAAACCCTACATCTTGTGGTGAGTTCTTGTTAATTTTTATTAAGATCTTAGAAATCCCTAATTTATACTATGAAGAAAAGTGGATTTACATGCTATCTATATATATTTCTTTAAAATGATAATTCTCATGCATTGTGAATGTTAGTAAACTAGGATTCTATAACTCTATAGTTTCCATAAAAGATATTGATGAAGGATTTGCTTGATTTTCCATGAGAAGTATGATTATTTGAACTAGTGATTAGTATCTCTTTAATGTGTTGGTTGAAGGTAATATTAAAAGATGGTTATGAAGCATGTTGATCTCCATGTAATGATACTAGCATATTATTGTATATAAATTAGTTAGAAAACTCAATGGAATGATTCAATTAAAATATACTTAGGGAAAGTGAATGATTGGATGACATATATTATTGAATTGTTGTCTAGACTATTGTTCATGTCATGTGTATAGGTTTTAAGATGTTTAAAAATATATATAGGGTTGTATAACTTCCATCATTGATAAGATTAAAGAATGATTTGTTCATTTTTCACATATTCTTGATCTTACTAGCATATTTATATTATGTGAACATAATTTTCTCTTGTATTACAATCAAATGATATACCATGTAAAGATAAGATTAGATAAGATGTTTATGAATGAACAATATTTGAAAGGATTAAAGGACAAGAAGAATGAAGAAAATAAAGAAGAATATAGACAAGTGTTAAGTTGATGTAAGACACCACTTAGGAGAGTAAAATGATGACAAGTAAAGATAGCTAAGACATAAAGAACAATGTATGTGACAACCCTTGCTATTGAAGAATAATACAATATGTTGACAGTCCTTGCTATTGGGATAATACACTATACTAATGGTCCTTACTATTGGGATAATAATATGCCGATGGTCCTTGCTATTGAGATAGTACAATATGTTGATGATCCATACTATTGGGATAATACAATATATCAATGATCCTTGTTATTGAAATAATACAATATGCCGATGATCCTTGCTATTGGGATAATATCATATGCCAATGGCCCTTACTATTAGGACAATATCATATGCCAACGGTCCTAGCTACTAGGATAATACATATGCCAAGGGTCCTTGCTATTATGATAATACAATATGCCAATGGCCCTTATGGTTAGGGATAATACAATAAGTCGACAAGTAAGTGAAATTAAAATGTAAAAAAGTATAAGTAATGGCCCTTGTCATTGGGGAATAATACAATGTCCCAAAGTATAAACAAGTGAACCCAAGTATAAGTTAGTGAATGAAAATGTAAGCAAGTAAAGCAAAAATATTAGTGTAAGAAAGTGTAAGTGATGGCCCTTGCTATTAGGGTTATATTTCAATATGCCGACAACACTTGCTACTGGGGAATGATGCAATGTGTCAAAGTATAAGAAAATTAAAAGGCCCCACTATTATGGGGAAAGAAAAAAAAAACTATGATAAGAAGAAAAGAGAAGTCCATAAGGAAGTAAGAGTATTAAGAAAAAAATGAGATCACACAAGCTTCAAAAATAAAGTGAAATTATAAGTCATGAAAAGATTGAGAAGTATTAAGGCAATGAAATATAAACATTTTAATTTCACAAGTAATAAGAGATCCATAAGTTATGTAAAAAAAAAGAAGTCTTATAGAAAGAAATGAAAGTACATAAGTTACTAATGGAAATGGAAGTCCTTAATATAAATAAGAAAAAAAATGTGAAGAAAGAAGTGAAATCACATACTCTTTAAAAAGAAGATGCAAGTCTATAACATATGTATGAAAAGAATAATATGTAGTCTTAAGAAAATAAAAAGTGAAGACTAAAAGAAGAACAATGAAAGCTATTTGAAGTGACAAGTGGAATTTGATAAATTGCTAAGTAGTGAAGGAACCTAAGGAATGAAAATGCTAAGGATAATGGTAAGTAATGGAAAATAAACTATGTTGAACAAGATAAATAGTAAGAATTTATGGAAACTATAATGTAAACAATAAATACTAAGGTAAAGATGAATTTGTAAGAAATGATGTTGATCTACATATGCCTCACCATGCCAATCATCTTGTTATAACTACTAAATGCTTAAGAATAGTGCATGTTTACCTTGAAATAGTTTATCTATACTTATTCATGTTGGTAATATATAGGTCATGCATGAACACTGTGAGGAAAGGCTTATCAGGATTTCACTAATTATCCCTATCATGATATGTTAGGAAATGTTTACCATGTCATCGTATATCCATATTGTCATGCATGTCATCATGCACATATAGTATAAGAATGTTATATACAAATGAAATCATGCATATTGTCATGCATAGATATTAGAAGAATGTCATGTATAAATAGAACCATGTGTAATGTCATGCATAGTTTCTATATGAAGAATCATGATGATGAGTATATAGATCTTCTGATGACTAGTAGATGATGCATGTATACTAGCACATGCCTACACGTTAGAAATTTATATGTATTCTATATGGAGATATATTTTATAGCGCCCCGAGACCCATACCAGAAGGGCCATGAATTTTGGCACATGACATTAAACATTCATTCATTCATTTACAACCTATAAACTCTATATAATTTTTTTTCTCTCATTCCTTCCGTTCATACATAGCGGAATTATATACCATAAATCATAACCATTCATATCTCATAAATCAACTTGTAATAAAATTTTCATAATTCCATAAACCTAAAAATAGTCCATAATCATGTCCTAGCATTCTCATTCAAATAAACTAATAGTCTGAAAGAAATTAAACCATTCTCTAAAAATCAAATATCAAGTCTAGATTGAAATCCACTAACTTATTACATCTTTTTAAATAAAATAAAATAAAGTCTCAATATCTCATAGCATAAAATCAAATCTTTTAACTCTCCAATCCTACCTACCAGTACCACTATACAACTATTTCCTCATTATCTGTGGTGCTAAATTTGGGGTGAGCTTAACAAACTCAATGGGTAACCATAAACTAAGGAGTAATGGATCAAGATATAACATAAATCAAAATAAAATAGATAGTTGCGTACCTTTTTATAATATACAAAACTGAATAGTTAATCATATAGAAACATATTCTAAACTGAAAATAATTGAAAAAAAACATAAACATATAGATGGTCTAAATAGAATAAAGTAGATACATATAACAGAACAAAATGAAGCATGTAAATCAGGTCTATAAGCCAATACAAATAATAGTTACACCATTTAATCCAAAGTGAAAAGAGCCAGTCACACCATTTAAACCTACATGAGAAGGGTCCAGTCACACCTTTTAATCTCTGGTGAGAAGAGTCAGTCAAACCATTTAATCTCCAGTGAGGAAAGTCAATCACACCATTTAATCTCTTGTGAGAAGATCTAGTACAGTTCACACCATAAACCATGTGTGATGGTATCATCATTCATCCCCCTTGATGACAAAGGGTGGCTTATAATAAAAACTATAACAAAAAATAATCAACAATAATAGAAAACAATCACAATAGCAATACATAACATATAGCAATCCATAGCAGAACATAAGCAAATTCATAGCACTTTAAACCATATATGTTTGATCCTCCTAAGTATAGAACTATGGAATAATCATATTTTTACAATAATCATGAAGAACATATCACATTCAGATTATAAATCAAACATATAAACATATAGAGACCTTGCAAAACAAAAGAAATAGTATGTACAATCCTATGGAATTAAATACCCAAAACTAAAAGCTCTTGTGTTCTTGAAAGCAGAAAATCCCTCTTTAAAACCAATGATTTTTTAACCTAAAATGGATTAAAACTTGCAATAAAACATGTAGAACATGAATCCAAAACAATATAGAACCTAACAATTTCATGAAATCAAAACATTGTATTTTATGTTCTTAGAAACTAAAAAACTCCTCTGAAAACCATTGTTCTATGTTTTAAATCCATTCAAAAATCAAAATAGATCTTTACAAAACAAGAGTAAGGTACTTCTATGATCCTAATAGAATGAAAAATAAAATTATTTTAATGTCCCCTACCTTTTTACTAATGAAGAATCATTCCTAAACTTTATTCTTCAAAAAATTCCCAAATCTTTAGCAGAACCTAGTTTTTCTTCTTTCTTTTTCTTCATTTTCTCTTCCTCTTCCTCTTTGATATTTCTTTAGGGTTTCTAAGTCTCTTTAGGTTGTGTTCTATTTGCTTTATAGACCCACACAAAGCCCCACACAATTTTAAAACCCATAAGGCAAAGGAGAGTCGTAATAGCGACTTTCCCATTCCGGTCCTAAGCCCAGGCGATCAATCAGGCCTCCCCCGAATGATTGGGCCTCCCTGGTCCTATCAATCGGGGGTCCTCTCTATTGATCATGCCAAAGCCCTTCATGTTGATTTAATTTTGTATATTTTATTTTTTTCTACTTTAACCCCTACTCACTCTTTCACCTATAACTTACTCATTTGGGGTCCATTTCGCTTGCCATTTATTACATTGGACTCTAGACTTCTGTGTCTATCCAATGGTATAAGGTTTCCTCACAGATTCTTCTTATATTTTTTTTGGTGCCTATCTAAAGTTATGCAAATTTACAGATCAACATATGTTCATTTAAATGATCCTAAGTGTGTACAAAACTTACATAATATGTGTAAGCATTCTAATGTGACACGTGTACAGTAAGCCTTATGGTGCGGGGTGTAACATATTTAGTATTTTTATATTGAAAGATTCATGTTTCACCTGTCTGATTCTGTAGTAGGTTTTGTGTACCTATTTATGAGTCGTGGATCTCACCCATCCACATCATTTTTTTCTAGGTGAGGTTTAGTGCAGATACATCATTGGAGTGCGTAGAAGTTAGAAGGAAGGCATGCGACAAATGCTTCCTCTTTCATTAGTTTCAGTTTACTTTAGATCCTACTTTTGTATTAGACCTTTACATTTGGGATGTATTAAGTTGATACTCTGTTGTTATGTTTTATAAGTCCTACATCATAAATATTAGTTTTGAGGTTTTTATCTCCAACATTGATGATAGGAGACTAATGATATGGATGGTTAGAAAGTTTATATATTTATGTTCTTATTTTCATTATACATAAAGGCTTATGATTTTATGTGATTGACTTTTATTCTGCTGAGCATGTTATGTTTAAGGTTAAATTATGAGTAACCTACAAGGTAAGATAAACATGACAAATTTATAGTGATTGAAATATGGATTTAAATAGTAGCAACCCGGATTCACGCCTAAATAAAATTGTTATATTTGGGGTCGTTACATGAAAAGTCAAGAAATCAAGACATATGAATTCACACACTTCACATTTTGATTCACCAAGCTAATACCAAGTGCTCAAGAAGTAATATCCTTGAGATGGTATTCTATTGTCATACTTTCATGGAGAAACACGCTTAAAGTGCTTTATAGTAATACCTTTCTTAAAGTGCAGTATAAGTAAACAACATCATTAAGGTGTTGAATTGACTGGCCTCTATAGTAAAATCCAACACTGCCAAGTGCTAAACTATTGGTCTGTGAAAGCAAAATCTTTTATGGCATTATAAAGAATGCACTATATTAATGATTCATAATGATTAAACTCTTTTCTTGCATTATTAAGAATGTATCATAATGTGCTTGCTAAAGTAATATATGTTCTTGTATTTGTTGAATGCACATGAGTTTTAATTTACCTTTCTTTTCTATTGGCATTTGCTACTTTAATGCTTTATTTATTTGTGGCCTCCTTATTCACACCCTTTGTCAAATCATGACAAAAAGTGGAAGAGAAAGATAGGGATAGTATAAAGAAAGGGGGAGAAATTTTTTTTTAATATGCATATTGTATGTTTTTAACACAATAGAAAGGTATGTGTTCTTGTGTTGCAGATTGGCAGGATAGGACAAACCCATGGACCAAGAAGGAGTAATTAAGCTAAGCAGACATTTAAATAGTTATGTGTCCTTGTTTAAGTCCAAATAGATGTATTTCCCTATAAATTTTTAATTTGTTCATATATTACGTTTTGTCATGGAATTAACAAAAGAGGAGATTGTTAAGTCCATAAGTATTGTGAATTCCATACCAAGGTTAGAAAAGTTGTATTAAGCTTTCAGTCTCTGTAATTGGGTTTGAAAAGTGTGAAGATTCAAGGACCAAGCATGAGCAACTCTAACAAGCAACATCAGCTCAAGAACTAAAGTTCTACAAATTACACAACTTTACTCGTAACATCTGAAGAATTTAAAGATGGCCAAGTCATCAAGCACTCTATACTAAACAAGTAAAATGACAAATTGGACTTGTTTAGAATTATGGTGTGCTCAAAAGTGCCTCAATTAGACCATGGTGAGACCTAGGATGATCTAAAGGACCAAATTATGACCCTAGGATTAATCTCAAGCCAATGTTGAAGTCCTTACAAAAAGAAAAAACACAAAACATACATGAAAGCGGGATAGCAAGGTTTGAGCTCTCAGAAGACTTTTCTGAGCGCTTGAATCTGCTAAGGGAAAACAACCCAAGAATAGTTTTTCCTCGAGTGCTCAAAGATGAGTATCTGAGAGCTCAAATGACCCTGAGCGCTTGAATAAGTCATCCAAGCGTAGGAATACTCCCAGTCAAAACTCATGATGGCTAGTTCTATAGACAACTATAATAGAGCCATTAGAGCTTGAAAAATATTGCATTTTTCTGCATAAATAGACAGCCTAATCCCCATTTTAAATATACAAGGAGTGTGAATAATTGAATATCGAAAGAGAAAAGTATTAAAGGGGTCAAAGAAATTCTTGGGGGTGACTAAAGCTTGAAAAAAGTTTCTCTATGCTGAGATATTGATTTATCTACATGTGAGAGATAGCCACATAACTGAGAGTCATTCATATTGGTAATCTATAACACTAAGTTGTGTTGAAAAGGAATAGACTTTTGCCTTAAGTCTTTTTAAAGCAATCTTGCTTCTATGCATATTCTAGTTTAAGAAGCAAAGTTGAACCATATAGTCATATTAGCCTATCAAGAGGCCTAAGCACTGTATCTAATATATTCTACTACAATCGACCTTTCGTTGGAGACACCGAAAGAAAGAGTCCATCGGAGATACTGGACTAGAGCACTCGTCAGAAACACGCAGTGTGGTATCTGAAGAAGAAGTCCACCAGAGATACTGGACTTGAGCACTAGCCAAAGACATTGGGTGCGTTTCCTTGTTTCACTGGATACACTAGAGGAAGTTGAGTAAGTTTATTGGTTTACTTTTGTACTGTTGTTAGACTATTAATAAAAAATCAACTGGGCTCTATGAGAAAGCCGTTAAACAATGGATGTAGGTCGGAGTACCAAACCACTATAAATCTTTGTGTCTTTGTGTGCTTGCATCTTTATTAGTTTGTGCTTTCATGTCTAAATTGCTTATGCAAGTTACTCAATGTTGGAAATATGTGTCCTAACAAAGCCATTTACATAAAATATAGGCATATTTGTTTATTTATTTAAATTAATAATAACTTTTTATTCCATTATCACATGTGTTAATTTCTTAATATTAGTAATTATTTGATCTCATGAGATGCGAGGTGGTCTTTACGTAACATAGTAGAATGTTAAACACATTGGAATATATAGAAAGATCTGAAAATCCAGTTCTTGTAGACCTTAAACTTTACAGCTATAGGTGATGTTGGGCACATCACTTATAGGGCTGCTACATGTAAAGCTTCCATATGATGAAGTGATGTAATCTCAGTCACTAGAGTGAGACTCTAAGCTTGCATGTGGGTGCATATAGTAATGCAGTAAAAGGATCCATTATGAACACACTTGGTAAAACATCACTGACAGAATAAGTGTAGCTCATATTTATTGACTCATCCTTAGACCTGAGGGGTTTGTATTTCTCTAAGTTGTCGTATTAGTTATTTTAAGCTATCAACCAGTGATGCCTAATTGGAGGGTATATCATTGGTAGTTTGGATAGCCTATATGATGCTTGAGAGGATGCAAATGCCCAACAAGGAATCTACCACCTTTAAATGGGAGAATATTCAGTTTAGGAAATATATGATTTGATTAGACATGAAAATTTAGCACTAGTGGTTCTTAATAAAGTGTTTGTCAAATGCAAAATTATAGTAGATTTATTTAATTTTGAAAAGGATTTTATAGTAAATATTTTTAAATATCTAATTGATTCATTAAGTTCCTAATGATAGTGTTCTAATGACCATAGGGGTTAGACAGTGATTATTTTATCATCTTGAATGTCATTAAGGAATATTGTAGAGTGGAAGGACATATTTGTAAAATATTTATAAGGAATTGGCTCATTGTTATTTTTTATCTTTATGAGGTTAGTTGCAATATGTAATAGGGATTATTGCAATTAGTGGTGTGTCAATTCGTAATTATTAAAAGATAGAGTGTCATTAATGCAGTTTGATTTAATTAAGGATATTAGGCCCCACAGCCTAAGGATAAGAATCCCATAAGGATCCCACACCCCCTAGGGTTACTTTGCTTATCAAAAACTCTAAAAATTGAGCTATCCACGTTCAGGATAAGACCTGTAACTTTTTTTGAGGTTGGGAGAAGCACAAAGAGTTTTATAGTAGGTGTGGATATTTTAGAGACCGGATCAGATCATCATCTTGTGTCTGGTTTAGCTATTGAGGTATTCTTCTTAATCTTCTTTGATTTAAATCCTAGTATTTCATGTTGCGATCATGAGAGAAATAATGTTTATAATCTGTATTTTTATGAAAATTAATTAAAAACTAAAGTTTTTTAAAGAATCAAAACAACAATTGGTATCAGAGCCTCCCATATGAAATATAGGG
>JAOXJP010194692.1:0-12186 GCA_025762735.1 Platanus orientalis
GCCTCTTTTATCAAGTTGCCATGCTTTTATTTTGTGTTTCCACTGAGGTATATTATTTACAGTTTTTGGACAATGTCATCTGGTCTTTCTCAAGATTTTAGTTTTCATAGAGGCCATAGAGATTCTGAGCTTGTTTAAGTCTTCTTCATTGAGAATTTAAACGACATGTTTATAAAATTATATCCATTGAAGACTCGGTATGATTTGGGGTAATTTTTTTCCCCTAAATCTTCATTTTCCTCACCAAGTCTATTGGAAATCTCTTGGACCTCCTAAACCCAGAGTGTATGGTTGGGTGCTTACTTAGAAAATGCTCAACACCTGCAATATGCTTCTAAGAAGTCACAAGAAATGGAAATCGTCCCCCAATGTTTGTCTAATGCACATGGCAAAAAGAGAATGGTAATATCTATTGCATATTGCCTTCAAGATTTGTACCTACTTTATGTTGCTTTTTGGTGTTCAGTGGGCATCTAGTTGTTATGTTGGGGTTCAACTTTGAGGGTTAGATTGGAAAGACGGGGCCATTCAGGCATTGGGTGACCATGAGCTTCTTTATTGCCTCAGATTAGCTGTATTCTATACCTTTGAGAGATTAGTTGAGTAAAGAGACTCTACTGTTGGCTAGTGGTGCTTTGTGGAGATTCTTGTATTAGGGGGCTTGTCTCTTGGCCATCAGGTTGAACATCTCATTCTGATGATTGCCAAGATCGATCAACTTTAGCTAATACTCATGCTAAAAGCTATGATCTGACCAGAGCTGTACTGTGGGCCCTTTATCTTGTATTTTTCTTTTTCTTCTGTTTTTTTGTTTTTTTTTTTCATTTTCAACCTAGCTTTCTTAGGCTTGTTGGCTTTTGTTGCTTGGTTCCTTTTCAAACCAAGGTTCTTGTACTTTTTTCTCCTTTGGCTTAAGATAATTTCTTTCAAATTTATTAGAAAAAGATGTCTAGTTCACCTAGAAAATTTTGTATTAGTCTTGTTGAGTGGACTTTGTGAATCAAACAGCTTTTGAAACAGATAAAGGTTGAAAGTCAAAACCAATCTATAATTGAAAACTATATTATATTGTTAAGATATGAGAAACTTTCAAATAAGAATTTTTAGACTTTTTTTAATTCTCATTCAACTGGACTATGAAATGCTGTGGTCATATGTTTTTGCTAAATTGATACTATTTGTTTTAGGGAATAAGCCCGAGTGACCTTTCTAGGTCCCGTCATTCTATGAACAATGAGAAAGGTGTGGGTTGCCTTTAAAATTCATTTTAATATATATTCTTTCAAGCTTTGATATTTGATTGTGTTTCCTGTGAAAGCAGGTTGTCAACCTGATACCTTTCAATCCAATTGGTAGTTCAAGTCATTTCAGAACCAGTAATGAGCAGAATGTTAAAAGTTTCCAGAAGATTCTTAGAGGTTTATATGACATCAGAACAACAATTCGTAAGCAAATGGGTCAGGATATAAGAGGTGCTTGCGGTCAGCTGGTGGTGAACCTTCCAAATAATGGATCAGCGGGGAGTTCAGTTGTAACTGACATTGAAGATCTGCGTGCGTGATACTTCCAAACCCCTTTCTATACATGGTTTATAATCCTGTCGATTCTCTCTGTAATCACTTCATTCTTGGCCTTGTTCTACGACCATAAATTTCTTGAATACGTTCCCAATACGAGGCACATCCTAACAAATGATTCTGCATAATAAATGGACAAAAATACAAATTGTACTGTTTCTGGGCGTTTGTTCATGTCACAGGTAAATTGCATAGTATGATACTAGCTTTGGTGGCCGTTACAGAAGCTCTAGGCCCACAGGTTTGTTCCATGTCATTGTCGTGCAGACATTTTGTTGGTCACCTCACCCTTTGGGTAGTGTGTTCTAGTATGAATGCAGAAGACATTGCCCGCATATTGTATTTGGGGGATATATCTGTTTAATCTTATTTTTGTTAAGGTTTCTGATTTCAGATTTGACAGTTAAGAGATTTGTGTCAGCTCATACAGGTTTTTTCTATCATTTGGATGTAGGACCTTGTTTTTATTGTACATTTAAACTCTACCACAAGCCCATGTTGTATGCTTTCAGCTGTATTCTCTATACCAACCCGTTGAATTTGTCGGAGCCATGGAGGTTCTGTCCATATTGTAGGAATGGAAACTAGAATTTTGATGGGAAACTGATCTTGTACATAGCACGTGGCCTGGTAGGATTTCCCGTGGTTCTTGATATAAGTGGGGATGAGAAGCTATCCTTGCCTCAACTCTTCCTGTGCTATATTTCTTGGGAGTTGGAGGGGTTGTACACACGCCCTTTGGGGTCCTCACCAACGTGTTGGGCGAACCAAATACATGGAATCATCCAATTCATAACCATCTGGACGGGATAGGATCCCTTGTGGCCTTGTGTGTTCATACTCATTGGGCAGTTTTTGGTCCATGTTTTGATAGGTTTTATATATATATATATATATATATATATATATTCTTTTCTTTTTCGGTGGTGGATAGGCTGGACGGGTGAACTCATGGATGCTATCCAACACCCATCACTGTGCCATGAGCTTATGAAAACAATTACATTTTTCCATTGGATGACAATGATGGCCAAATGTATCGCATTCGTTTTGGACAGCTTAGAAGACTAGGTATGTTAGGGAGACCTTGAGGACCACAAACTCCCATCGGTGGTCAATTCTCCATAGAGCCATTAGATTCCCTGGGGGTTGATTCGTGTCGTTACCTCAAGCGAGAGCCACAATGTGGTCATTTTCCTCTCTCTCTCTCTGGGTCAATATTTATTTTGTGTGCAACAACTAAATGTTGGCTGGGATTTGGTGCAACCTGTTAAAAAACACCTTAGGTCAGCCATGCATCAAGGGGGGGGGGGGGGACACATCAGTGCCAGAAAAGTGATTTACACTTATTGGGGGGTGATTATCACTTTTCGGTGTTGATGTGCCTATCCCTGATGTAGGGCAGACCTTAGGTGTTTTCTTAGGGTCGCATCAAATCCTCAGGACTAAATGATAGCCCAGTAGTTGAAAATGTTGTTAAAAACCCAGATTGACCTGTTGAAATATAATAAGTGCATTAATTCATCCTTAATGACCTTAATAAGTAATACACATGAACTGGCAGTCGGGGTGGAAGTTTCTTCATCCTTAGGCTGAGCCAGTCTTCTGTATTGATCTGTTGTTTTGAGCTGACTGGATAAACCGACCCTATCATGTACATTATTTCATTTAAGAGAGTGAATCGAACAAACATTTTCCAAGTTTATTAGTGAACTAATACAGGTTGTCCTTGGGTAACATCATCAATTGAATGAAGATTTACTTGTGCATAAAATCATCCATGCGGACAAACTCCACTGTGGATCCATGTATCCATAGGTATCAATTACACATGACATCAAGTCTATCATGCTCTAATATGATTAAATTTATAATATATGCGTGCTTATATCGCTATCATTATTATATGTATAGATATGTATCTTGAATTGCATATTTATCTGCAGATTTATGTAGAGCATTAGTTCTAACACATTTTGCAAGGCTTGTGTCTGCAACAAGAAGTTTTTTGAGTTTTTTGCTGCAACCAACTTTGATTTTCGTGTGACAATCCTACAGTAAATATGTAGTTGTGTAAATGTAACCAATTGTCTCAAGTACCTGACGGCATTGTTATTGCACTTCTTAAAAGTAATTGAGGCCTCCCGTAATAATATAAGGGAATGCAACCAAACTAACTCTGAGATACAATTCAACTTAGATACGAACACATCTCTCAAATACTTTGTCCTTTAAGGTTGGGAATTTTGTGAAGATTTCATCATTCAATCATGAATGAGTTAAAAATGTGGGTGGAGTCACATGAGATGTGAACTTAGAACTCAATCATAGTCTAGATAGAAAATCCACAAAAAGAAGCCAACAACCTGAGAGTTGCATGACTAAACCTCCGCCATGAAACCAAGAAGTTAGAGAGAGAGAGAAAAAAGATGTTGTAGGCCATTAATGACAACAACTCACATTGTTCTTCTCATTTATGGTTCTTGAACTCCCCAAAATGTCTAATTCTTTTTTGCAATCATTTGGTCTCTTTTATAGAGGTGAGAGGAATAGTTGTGTATTATCACATCAACTACATCACATTGGGTTCGTAATGGACTTAAGTCATAAACTTTTCAGATGCTTTTGCAAGTTTGTAAGTCTGACATTTAGAGTTACAGGTGATGTGATCCCATAGACTTTGACATGCATGTTGCATTGCAGTGGGATTGTGCCAATTGGTGACACCCAACTATCACATACTTCGTGTGTCAATCTAACAACTTTTTGTGTGACAACGTTACCTCTCTTTCTCTCTTATTCCTTTTCTTTTTATTTTCATGTTTCCCCTTTTTTATTATATTTTTTTTATTTTAAAATACCCACATCTATCCATGCTTAGGACCAAATACTACAAGTGGAATGACCAAAGTACCACAAGGAGGATCTCTTCTTCTTCAGAGGATCTCATGTTGTTTTCCTTATTGGGAGAAAATGACTTGCTCTGGCTTATCCCTCCTTTGGAGTTCTAAGGTATCTACTAGATAGACACTTTGAAATTTTGTTACAGATCAAATAACGAAAATTATGGATAAATTGTTTTTTACAATTATTAACGTATTTTTGCTGCACAGATGATAGTCTGAAAAGATTTGGAACTACAAATAGGTGTACTTATCTTTCTAGTATTGATTTCCTTTTGTTTGTTGTGATTTGAATAAGAATCTTAACTTGATTTCACCGTTATTTGTTGGAGATTTGTGAGAGTGTGTTGGGTCAACAAGGTTTGTGGTGATCCACGAAATTTATTGTTGATTCCACCATGTTTTTGCTTTGGTTTGTTTGAGATTTGCTGCCTTTGGATGTGACAAATTCCTTCACAATATCAATTTTTGAGATCTCTGCACCTATTGGGAGATTTTGATTACCACAGATTGGTTGCTTAGATTTTCCACAGAAGGATTGAGAATACCTACTTTATTTTAAAATACCTACTTTTTCATCTTAACACTTTTTAAGACGTTTTTAACCCTAAACACAACACATGTCAACTTATAATTCACCATACAACCTACAGACTTTTTCATCAGAGAACATTTTCTTCCATTATATATTTATAAATCCCCCACCACGAAACACTTGGTTGGTGATTCACTTCATGAGGATGGATTGAAGGAGAGGTCTTCAATGATCATATTCATAAGAGAGGTTCCTTGGTTGTAAATTGTATGATGGGGGGTTCCTCGATTATTTTGCAATTGCTGGTGGTGAAACCTTGCTTCCATGGCCCCTTCTTTGTTTGTTCAGTGGGTCTCATTATCTTTTCTTTTTGGGAGGGAAAAAAATAATAATTTGGGTTGATTGGGTCGTTCAGTTTCTCTAATTTGGATTTTGAGGTGGGTGAGTCTTGGTAACAACTTACTAGTAGAATTAGTGGATTTGTATGATTAAAGTGTAGTGTTAAGTTAGAGTTTGTAGAAGGAAGAAGGAAAGGAAGAAATTCGTATGGAGAGTTGAATACTGTCTCATATGTATGGTGCATATTCATTACAAAAGAACAATATTAATACAATAGCAGGTATTTACAAGTATATTGCTATATCCACTAAAGATATACATTCCCTTACATATTGTATCTCTACTATTTTTTTTTATATACATCAACACTTCCCCACAAGTTCGCATACCCAATTTACTAACATTCCTATTAAAACTAGGATTACATAAGCCTTTGATGAGCATTGACCAACTAATCTTCAGTCTTCACGAAAGGAATACATATATGCTTAGTTTGTAACTTCCCTTTGATGAATATATATCATCCTCCATGTTGGACAAGATCATAGACAATATTAATTGTGGATTTATTATCATAGTACAACTGCATAAGAATTTGAAAGTGGAAGTGTAACTATCTAAAAAGGCCACAAATCTATAGCATTGTATGACATGACTCAAAACTCTACTTCTACCCTTCATCTTGTTATGACTGGTTATTTTTTGTGTCAAAGGAAGCAAAATTATTTACTACAAATGTGTAATAACCATAAGTAAATCTCCATTGATTCTGTTCAATCTATATCTATAAATACTCCAACGTAAAAGCCCTGTTATCGGCCATAGAAAGGGACTTGTTGAGTCACCTCTTTACTTGCCAGCTGAGGTTTACCGAAGTTTTGATTATTTGGATTGCCTCATTAAATTAGCAAATAACCAATGGCGGAAGAGGTAAACTTGAGCTCGACCCAGTAGGAGAACTAGGCGCGGTACAATAGGCCAGCTGGTGAGGACAAGTAATTTACAATTAAAGCTAGCCCAGAGGTTAGGGGCACTATAATTAAACGCAGAAAAACAAGGAGGAAAATGATCATCCCGATCCTTGATATTTTTGAGCTAGAGAATCTCCGCGGCTGCTACACATCTCCTTCCTAACGCATACAAGACCTCTTCCTCCTCGTGGAATTTGATTATCATAATTAAAAGAAAAAACAAAAGAAGGGCCTTTCATAACACAATCTTTGATTCATCTATTCAAGTTTAAGCGAGAGTGACACCACGACTTTTTCAAGGAGCCTTTCCTCTTCTTCCTCCAGAGAAAGAAACAAGAATCTCAATATAAAACTAGGAGGTGATCAAATAAGAGTACTCACCATGCTTTTGTCATTCAAACAGGGAAATTCAAAATTACAGAACATCTCAAATAATCCCATATACTATATGTAGCTTACCTTAAAATTTTCTCTCTTGTAACAAATATTTGAACGATTTCAACCAAAACAACACAAAATCAATCAAAGGGCGATTTGGAAGGGGGGGGGGAAAATTGCAAATCGGCCGAGAAAGTTAAGAATTTTACAATCTCCGTTACACTGAGAATTTGATATTTACAATTTTTTTTCATTTTTTCCCCCCCAATTTTCATATATGTGATCTCGACAGCAGAGAAGAAGAGACCCTCTTTTTAAAATATAAAAAAAAAAACTTTTGGAAATACCCACTAGTCTGACCTACCTGACGTCCCAGCCCCGTTGCTGCCTGACCTCGGTTGCCGTAGAAGATTAATGAGTGCCTCCGCCTGCAAATGACAATATCAAAACGACAAGCCGCCAAGAAAAGCGAAAATTATCAATTGAAAGAAGGAAACAAAAAAATCAAAGTCAATGAAAAACCAGGAATCAGCATCGGTAAACCAGGAACGGATGAACAATAACGGTTTGACCAACCTTCTGTTTAGCTCGAGTGGTGCCGGACTGTGACAGAGCGACCAACGGCGGTATCGCCCCTTCACGGGCTACCATAGTACGATACGCCAAGCTATCCTCGCAGATCTGCAACAGGATCGCCGCTGCAATCTCCTTCTGCCTCTGTGATCCCACCTCCACAATCTCTACCAGTACCGGTATACCGCCTTCCTCAACCAAAGCAATCTTTCCTTCCGGGATAGTAACCAGGATGCTCAATACAAAGGCCGCTTTATCAACCATACCGGACCCAAAATCCGCCATTAATTCCAATAGTGGTTTCATGATCCCTGCCTGAACAGCTTTGATCTTATTATCCTTCGATGAACAGAGAGAATAAAGAGTCGTTGATGCATCTTTTTTCCCGCGAAAACTGCCGTTCTCTAAAAGGTATACCAGAAGTGGAATGGCTCCCGATCGTCCGATTGCGATTTTGTTCTCCTCGACTTGCGACAGGCGGAGCAGAGCACACGCGGAGTTCTCCTTTGCCGTCGTTGTTCCGGTCTTGAGAGCTCTCACGAGGGGTGTAATCGCTCCGGAGGCCATGATTAGGTCCTTGTTCTCGTCGCATAAAGAGAGGTTCAAAATCGCAGTAACACCGTACTCCTGAAGCTGAGAGTCTGAAGAGGAGACGAGAGAAATAAGAGGTTTTACAGCACCAGCTTGGGCGATCTTGATGCGATTTTCCTGTTTATTCTTTGCGAGGAGTCTGATCTCCATGGCCGCTTGCTTCTGCAAGTCGATCGAACAGGACTCAAGATCGGAGACAAGCTGATGGATGAGATCGTCGGAATTCTCAGAAGCGCAAGCGATGAGGAGGCGTCGGCTCTGCGAAGAGGCCGTCGAGAACTCTCCTGATCTGTCACTGTTGCAGTCGCTGAAAGCAGAAGAGGATTCGTCGGCGTTGCTCAGATCGCCGAAGCTCCGTCCCATGTAGGTGAAATTCGCCGGAATCTCGGTCCCCATGGCCACGAATTTCAAAACTTCATCAAGGGGGCAACCTCCGGGATTGGGGTTTGAGCCAAGAAACAACCGGGCAGGGCGCAGTGGAGGAGTTGCGTGAGCACGTGCGATTGTGTCTTTATACGCATGCGGAGAGACGAGAGAGGAGAAGGAAAAGGTTCGGTTCGGCTCGGTTCGGTCTTCCAAGAATTGAAGAAAAATAAACACACAAACACACACAACCAAGTTGAAGGTTCCTTCTTTATTCTGAGGCCCTCCTTTCCGCAAAACCTACAGTGGTGAGAATTGAGACCTTGAGAGGGGCGACGCCGTCTCATACATACTTACACCCCTGCTGGGGAATGTTTTCCGTGATCAAAATTTGGTAACTCTTTCGCTTCGGGGTATCTAATTTCTACTCTTTTATTTATTTATTTTTCTTTATCCAATTTTCTTTGACGCTTTCAACCCTATACACACCACATGTCAAGTCGTGATGACATCACACATTAGGACAAAAGTTTTGCACCTCACGGACGGAGCCTGGATCCACCTTGATCGCAAAACTTTCATGCAACAATCTGCAGCATACACACGTACACTTTTTTTTATAGGGGGTACGACCCCACCAGGCATCTACTGTTCCAAAACAACATGATCGATGGAGGAACACATGCACATCTTGTATTTTTGTACGTGTCACAAGCAAATATAACAAAATAAAATCGTACCAAAAAAAATTAAAAAATTAAAATTATATATATAGACACACATACAACAACAACAACAACAAACAGCCTTATCCCAACTATTTGGGGTCGGCTACATGAATCCTGTTCCGCCATTCCGCTCTATTTATATATAGAGACACACATAATCGATTGAATGAACCTAACAAATTAGGTTGTGTTTGGCAACCACCAGTAATGAAATTGTTTTATTTGAGTTTCCAAAAGCTTCTGTAGCCACAATGGGATGGTTTGTAATAAACTCATTCATATTTGCAATGATTTATGCTTGATAACAGAAATCATTTCATTTTATAAAAAAATTCTATGATGTTCCATAGAGAACTAAGGAAGCCAAAATTCAGAACAATTGCTTCTCAAATAGTATAAACAAAGTCACACTAACCCAATAACTCACAACAAAAAGAATCAAAATAGATAAATATATGAGAAAAGAGATGAATATTATATAACTTGAATACAAAATATCAATTGTAGGAACCACCACTTACACAAGATATGAAGCTAGGAAATATGTTAGACTTTCTACTTCATTCTATGCGTTTAGAGAGACTTCTTAAAGATTTTTCAAGGGAAGATTAGTGGAAAAGACCACCTAACAGGAGACATATATAGATGTTAGGAAGAGAAAAATGCATGAACCAATACTTAAGATAGAGTTTTCAATGGTTTTTCATGGATAAATGGAAGAAAAACGGGATTACATAAGAACTAGATGAATGGTAATAAAAAAATGGATTTACTTAACTAACACTAATGGTGACAAGGGAATAGTTGAATGAGAATTAATGATGTGCATGAGAAATGAAAAAGGGTTGCATAAGAAATGAAATAATGTGATAAGAGAAGGAACAAGAAACTAAATGGTGATAAGTTCCAATGAGGTGAAGGTTTTCATGAGAGTGAACATGTGACATCCAATTGTATAAGTGGGATACATATTACCAAATGACCAAAAAGACCCCAAAAAAAAAAAACAATCATCACTACATCACTCAAAATAAAATGAACCTAGAAAATACACTTTAAAATTTTAACAATTTCTACTTATAGTTAACAAATCATTATAAATTTGAATGAATTCATTAAGAATCATCACCTCATGACTATAAATACCTTAGAAAAACTCAAATAAAATGATTTCATTACAGGTGGCTGCCAAACATGCTATTGATAAATTAGAATCCCCCCAGGAAAGCAATGAATTTAACGAGGATAATAGCATTGGTAATGGGACGCTACCCAAACTGCTCCAACCTATATTTTTCTGGCCATAAATGATGCATTTGGATCATCAGTTACTTGCTTCACCAATGGGAGCGTCACAGAGGGTAAAAGGTCATGTGTTTCTTTTCTTATTGAGTATTATATTATTGTTATTATTATCATTGTCATCACCACTATCACACTTTGTGTGAATATAAGATTTTAATCCAACACACTTACCCAATTGTAGTGTGATAAACCCTAAAGTAAAATAATAGGATTGGATTAGGGTCCATAGAGATAATTGGGAAATATGGTTATATTATTATTATTATTTATATTATGGATATAATTAATCGAAATTTTGTTGTTTTTCCATTTATCTTAAAACGTCAAGAGTAAATGGTGGCTTGGGTATTTGGAAAATTGGGGGATTGGTTTTTTTTTTATCGAGAATAAGAAAGTCTTCATTAATCATTTGAAAACTGCATAAGAGCAGATACTTCAAGATCCAAATCTCCCTTAACCAAGGGGGGGGGGGGTTCAATTGTCCAAGCCTGAGTAGAAGTGAGGCAGGTGCTATGTTTTGCTAAACAATTTGCAACAGAGTTTACATGTCGCTTAACATGAGTACATCTAACATATGGAAATGAACTAATCAGATGTCTACAGTCCTGAATAATGTTGTTTACATGCCAAGGACAAACATTATCATGATCCTTTAGGAGGGCAATGATTTCAGTAGTCACCCTCAAGGATAAAACTACAGAGGCCCAAGTCATGGGCTGTAGAGAGAGCCAGACGAGCAGCCATACATTCCGCTTGTAAAGCGGACTCAACAGTACATTAGTCTGATTTGGCAAGAACAAAATCTCCCTTCCAATCTTGAATAATCACTCCCGCACCACCAAAATGGGAGTCCAAACAAAATGATCCATCAAAGTTGATCTTCAGGCAATCCCTCTCCGGAGACCTCTAAACTAGGTTGTAATTCTGCACGTTTGGTGTCAAAAAGAGGTCTAAACGAATAAAAGAGTCAACGAGCATCCTGAAAGCAACAGAGCAAGCATTAGACATATTAAAAGTTAATTTTTCAAAAACTGCTTTATTGCGAGCTTTCCATATATTCCATGCAAAGATAGCAATTAGACTCAATAAGTTATTGCGCTCGTGTTTAGATAGATCAGGTAGAATGTATTAGTATTGAATCTAGTTTGTAAAAGAGGATATCGTCTCATTAAGGGTTCTAAGAGAAAGGGGGGGATGCAAACCAGATAGGAGTAGCAAATTTACACTTCACAAGACAATGCATGATAGACTTTTTTTCCTCCTTACATAAAGGGAAGAGATTTAAGATAAAGACTTTTCTAATGGTTAAATTTTCTTTAATAGAAAGAATTTCTTTACATGTACGCCACATGAAGTGTTTAACTTTTGAGAGAATCCTCAGAATCTATGTAACTTTTCAGAAGAAAGTTAAATTTAAATGCAAAGAATGTGTAAAGGGATTCAACATACTCATAGGGTTCCAAGAAGTAGAGAGGAAGTATGCTGATTTAACTGAGAATAGACCTTTCTTATCAAGTAGCCAAACCATCTTGTCTTCTAGGTTTATCCGAGATAGCTAGGGAAATCTTTCTAATTGGGTTAACAGTTTTAGTGGATATTAAGTTAGAAATCCCCAAAAAATTCTAACATCAATTCTCATAATCAATGATTTGAGAGACTCTATAAAGATGAAACGGGTCTTGAGAGGTTTGGCAAATCTTAAAATTTTGAAAATTTAAAACCAAAGGTCTTCCAAATATCGTTGGGATTAGTGGTATTTTTCATAATATCGACAACTTAAAAATATAGAATTGGGTAAGCGGAGATGGGGTCCAACGACTAGTACGATGCAAGGTCGATGTTTATGGGGGTTCACATCACCTGCGACGACCCTCTTTGTGAGACGTCGTGAGACGAGACACATCGTGAGTATCATTTCACTTT
>JAOXJP010194703.1:0-12186 GCA_025762735.1 Platanus orientalis
CCCCTTACAAGTGCACTGGTCAAATGCTTTGACAATTTATGAGTCATTAGGGATCAAGTCTAGGTAGTTCTTATTAAAAAATGGTAAAAGAAAAAAAAAAGACAAAAGCTTTTGAAAAAATAACAAGAGTGGAAAGGTTAGCTCTTCCTGGCCTCTTTTCTCAATCATTCAATCCATCACCTGGTCTTGGTCTTCTGTTGCGGTGGAGTTGGCTTGTCTGATTTGCTTTCTAGCATCTATAGGTACCCATGTTTCCGGCATGTTGACCTAGTTAGGGTCAAGCTCATCTAGGTATAACTCTCCACTTGCAATAACTGATTGCAGTGTTTCCATAACATCACCAGGGAGAGAGAGTAGACTTAGGGGAGCTAGGTTGTCCTCCCTATGTTCTAAGGTGTTGGGGTTGAACTTTCCTAGACCTTAGGGACGAACGGCTTAGAGCTGAACATGTGGGTATGAGGAGTAGCCTCAAAATGGTAAGTAGAATGATGATTGATGATTGGAGGGGGAATGATGACTGGTTCTATTGGTTCACATTTTGTGCTGAGCTTGGGTGGTACTATTTGAATTGGTGCTTCAGTTGGCAGGGTAGTGCAACTCTTGGGCAGTCCAAAAGTAGATACAAAGTGTTGTGCAGTGTTATGGCTGGCTTTCTTCTTCTTATTCTTCTTAAATTGATTCTTGATCAAAGGTTTGAATCCTAAGCCTGCTTTATACGGCACTCTAATAGATTTGATGGGGTTCTTTCTTCCTTGAGAAAATTTACCTAGGCCTTTGTTCGGATCGAACTTCATCTTAGCCATCATACGGAACTTTAGCGGAAGTATTTTAGCCTTCCTTTTCAAATTTGCCACTTCTTTCTCTGTATGCACAACCTCGAATTGATATGAAGTGAAAGAATTTGGAGCTTGCAAGTTTTGAACTCCCAATATCTTATGTCCTGTCATTGTGATCACATATGTATATGCCGGTACTGTGATGACCTCGTCATTAATGATAAACTTCACTTTCTGGTGGAGAGTGGATGGGACACCATCTACCTGATGAATCCACGGTCCTCCCAACAACATTGTGAAGGAGGATGGTATGCTTAGCACTTGGGATTAAACTTGGAACACTCTCCCTTCTATCACTAGGGAATGTATACTTCTCCTTAATCGTGACTGAATGAGTTGTCGAAGGCCCTTATGTCACAAAGGTTGGGTTTCACATAGTCTGAGGAAACTCCCAACGTATCCAATGTATCCTTCGTGCAGATGTTCAGGGTGGACCCATTGTCTACCAAAATGAGGGGGATACACATGTCAGAGTGGTGTGTCGTGATGTAGATGGCTTTGTTGTGCACAATGTCTCCCTTGGGAATCTCATCCTCTAAGAATGTTATGACTTGTGGCGTTGATACTCTGGCCACCATATTTTCTAGCCTATTTGGTGTGATTGAGGCATCCACAAAGGACTTTCTGAATGTACTCAAAAACTTTTCTCTGTGTTTCTCAGATGTCAACAAAAGGCCTAAAATTGAAACCTATGTTGGTGTTTTGGATAGCTACTTGATCAAGAACAGGTGAGACTTCTGAATAGCTACCTTAAAAATCTCATTTTCTCTCATTTCCTCTTCCTCTCTAGTTTTCTTCTGTGCCTTTGTCTCAACTTCATCTTCTATCATTTTCTCTTTCCCTTTCCCTTCTGGGTGTAGACATGTGACTGGCTTCGAAACATTATTTGACCAAATGATAAAGGCTATGAGTTCTCTTCAAGCTCGTCATTTGTTAGCTCTGGATCTGTTACTTCCCCAACTAGATAGCCCAAAGGGACTTGGTTCAGCAAGTATTGTATTCTAGTAGGTGAAGGGATGGTGATGACTTGGTAAGGGCATGAAAGGTAGGTGAGCTGGGCATATAGTGATGGAGGTGGGATGATGTGGGGGCATGAAAATGGGTCATGGGTTGCTAAACCTTCTTCTTACATGTTTACGTTAGGGGGAAGGACTATTACTGGGCTATTTGGGGCCATATCCCACATATATGTGAGCAGATGCTCATATTCAGGAGGGGGATTAGGCTCGGGGGAGCGTCCATTCACGGTGGACACTTGGCTGGCATCGGGTAAGAAAATGATTTTCTTAGGTTCTAAAATTTTGGTGATAAAACTAGAGAGGTTGAACTAGGTGCTGGTGAGACTGATCATATTGTCCCCTTTTGGTGGCTGGTGGTCAGGGAGTGGATTTTGGATGATGTTTGAATTGGGTGGAGGATTTGTGGGTGTGGGGTCAAATGATACCTTACCCTCCTCGATCAGGTCTAGAATGTCATGTCTTAGGTAGAAGTATCTGTCGATGGTGTGCCCTAGAGATTGATGGTATTCACAATGTTTCGCTTGATTGTAGCGGTAAAGCAGAGGGTAAGATGGAGGTCTCAGGTCAATCAAATGTTGTAACCTCTTTTTGAAGAGGTACTCCATTATGTAGTTATAGGAATATATAGGGTGAACTTTCTCTTTTTCTTCTCTTCTCCAGGCGCACTCGAGTATCTGGGCTAGTATAACTACTGTGGAGGAATAATACTCATGGCTACTAGGTAGTTCTAGGTTTGCTGCGGTGGAGGCAGAACATGACCATTGTTCTGACAAGGTCAAGGGACCTTAATGGCTTGAACCAAATTTTATTTTGGTCTAGTGATGGCTTCCTTCTTTAGCACGGTTCTGGTGGAACTAGCAAGGGACATAGGGTGTTTCAATCTCCACTTGTAAGCGAAGTCTTTGATATTCTCTCTCGTAATGGGTCTCATTCCTTCTATCTCTTCCCTGGTTGGTAGCATCTTAAGATTGAACTTATAGTGGTTAAGGAATGACCGCATTAGGGCTTTCCACATGCTGATATTGTACTTTTCTTGGCTTACTAGCCATTTTCCTGCATTCTTCTCTAGATTTTGGCCAAACATCTAGACCAAGATACGCTCATCTTGTCCCCACTAGAGCATTGCAATACATGCGCAAATGCATCCTAGGGCAAGTGGTACCATCATACTTTTTGACATTTGACATCTGGAAGTTTGGTGGTAGTACACCCCCAGGGTGGATAGAGAGATCCTCGAAGTCCATGGAGATGGAAAATTGCCCCCTTTCATCAGCTTTACCTCTACTATGAGCTTAGCCAGCTTTGAACTGGTCTCATCATCCTTGGGAGGAGCAACAATCTCCTTTCCCTTTTTACTTGATGTCGACGGCCCAAACTACTCGTCTAGGTCAAAGATGGCCCAATATTTTGGCTGCATGTATATGGTAGTGGCTCGAAGCAGGGTTGTGACATAGATGGGGTCCTGTGTGTATGCTTGGACAAGAGGTGGAGTCTACTCAACAGTACTGGGAGGTCGTGGTGGCTCGAAAACTGTACTCTAGCCATGAGGCCCTCCTTGTTTTAGTAGGTATTCAAACATCAGCTTCTTGAACTCGATGAGTGTAGAAATTCAAGGTCGTTCACTGGTATTGGGTTGGTTTTAAGGTGGAAGAGAAGTTTGGGGTGATGAAGAGAAATGATCATGCTTAAGGGTGGCTGTCCAACCATGCTAGGACATGAAGTCCCCCATTAGTCGCTGTACCTTAGACTTGAACCCATCCAAGGGTATATCCTCAGGACCCGTCCTACTAGGAAGAGGGTTTCCTAAGGATACCTCTAGGAGGGTAAGAGGTGTGGTGCTTGCCGTAGGTGGAGGCGTTGATGTGTCAGCCATGGCTTCACTATGTTGCGCCTTCTTCTTCTGCAATCAAGTCTTTGGGGGAGCTATTGTAGCTTGCTTAACTATGTTTTAGAAGAAGAGTATTTATTGTTATTATTTTGCAAGGTTCATTCTTTACATTCATTGATTTTAAAAAGCTATATACTTTTACAAGTACATATGTCATACAGGTGAATTCATGTCCTTTAATTAAACACAAGTTTTTTGGAAACAAAAACTTTATACGTATATATATGTTGGAAATGATAACAAAAAGAGGGGGTACTTGCCCCAATATAGAAGAAATAGCAAGCATAAAATGTAATATAAAGATCAGGAATCGTTGGAGGTGGTGGTAAAGGTGACACCAGTTCGTAGCCTAAAGAGAATATTTGTTTTCTCAGCACGTGAACCTATGACTGTATCCACTAATCTTGTACAAAGGTCATGTTGTTTCTATGCCTCATCTCGATTCCCAAGTCTTCATGGGAAGTCATATTGTCATTGAGCTCACTTTTCAGGGAGTGAATGAGCTCGGCCTTAGTTTCATTCCAATGTTAAGCACACTCACATGAGACCATGGCCTCTGTACTTAAATGTATCTCAGCTTCTAAGGTAGCTTTGGTTTAGGCATGTAAAGCTAGCTCCTCAGCTAAGTCTGATAATGCATGCTCGTACTCAACCTGAGTGTGAGAAAACTTTGTATGCGATGAGGATGTTGATTCGATGCATGGCCTCTTGTTCGAAGAAGCGAATGCTACAGGTGTAGCCAGTACTAGAGGAGGCTTATGGAAAAGCCAATGCTCGTAAGAAGATTTCATAGCTTGCATCTTAGAAGATACTAGCTATGGATGCCCCGCTACTCCAATATGAAAGTTGTCCCATAAGGTGGCTAGTATAGACAGCGTATGAGTAGATGTATGGTGATCAAGCTTGAAGATGTCTTCGAAGACCATGGAGAAATTGAAGAGATCTTGTCTAAGGGAAAATTGTTGGAGGAAGTGTATGGGTGCATAGGGAGTGCTCAGATAAACTCTTGTGATAACCATGTAGGTGTGATCCTTGGTTGCCAAAAGTGGGTAGTGTGTTTTATGCCACTTGACTTGCCAAGTGATTTGTTCAGGGAGCACAGTAGCTAGTAAGCTCTGATAACCAAATGTTATTGTTTTGATTGGTAAGGTGCGGTTATTGACATATATCTATACTAGAGTCAGATCTCGAGACACATAGGTTAGAAAGGATGCAAAGATAGACAGATGTTCTTGTAGCCATGCTTGTAAGAAAGTCAGGCAACCAAATAACCGACCTCGAGGATGTTGAGCACAATGAGAGAGACTGGAGATAGTCTCATATATAATCATTGGTGCGAGGGTCTTCTTTTGTAGATGTTGCCCCAAAATATCGAGTAGGACACTGTTGATATGATGAAGGCTATGTGATAGTAAGATTTTTCCTAAGACAACTAAGGTAAATGCTTTGAACTTGATGGGGTCAGAAAAGTCACCGACTTTCTTCCAACCTCTTTCCAATAAAAGTTAAAAAAGGCAGTGTAGATATTCCCATGTATCTTCCTTAGGCAAGGAGGCTTTGGATATGTTCAACGTATAGAAGGCTTTGAGGTAGCTAGGCTTATGGGTCGAAATTACGACACTGACGCCAAGGTAATGTTCCCAATCTAAGAAGGACTCAAGTTCCTTGATAGCGGGTGTAAGCTCTTATTCTCCGAAGTAGAAAACCATGGATGATGGTTCCCAAAAAGAAATGGCTACCTCTAACAGTGGCATATCCAAGTTGATTTGTGCTAAAGTCAATGTTGCCCCTAGCCAGCTTTGATTCTTTCAAACTTTTCATTCTTTGGGGGGAAGGGAAATTAAGGCATTTGCAAAGTTTGCGGAGGTTGTAGAGTATGAATCCAATTACATAGGTCTATGATCAATGTTTGTCAGTACAAGCATGAACACAATGTTAAAAATGTCATTTTTCAGTCAAAAGAAATATTCTGTAGAAATTAAGTCTAACGGTTAAATTTTATGTCAATGCCCGAATTTTAATTCTAGGCATGATTAGGCGTTGGAATAGTTATAGGTGAAAAATGCCTAACACCTAAATTTGGCTTCAACGCCTCAATTTAATTGAATTAAAATCAGGCGTTGAGGGCACTATTAGGCGTTGAGATCAGTTACAACTTTTAAATGGCTAGAGAGCGTGTCTTTTGTCTTTTTGTGTTTCCACTTGCCATTTCGGTTACAAAAGAGAGGGAGTTTTACGAGTGTTCTTCTTCCTTCCTCTTCTAAATTTAGCCAAAAAACAATCTTCTTATTTCAACTACAATGAGTCAAGGAGGATCAAGTCGGCATTTTCCGCTTCTCTCTGCATAAGAGAAGGCATTATCGAAGAACCCGATTGCGGATGAGGCAAGTTTTCGTTTGGTTTATTGATTTATTTTCTAATTTTATGAATTATTCTTGTTCTTTGAATGCCTTATTTGTGCTTCCATGTTTTCCTTTGATTTTGCATATTTCCTTAGATTTCCTTGTATTTTTAGGATTAAAATTGTTTAAGAAAAATTTGTTTGATATATTCTCTTACTTTGCAATAATCTTAATGGGTTTTTCCCATTTTTTGTTGATTTTCAGATTTTCCAACGCTTGAAAATCAGAACCCTAAATTACTAGTGTAACACCTGAATTTTCAAACTTTTAAAACCAAGCATTAAAAATTCAGGCATTGGGAAAAATTTAGGTGTTAAGCTTGAGACCTAGGTTCTTTTTATTCTTTTTGGTTTCTTTTAGGTTATTTTCATTCTTAAACAATGTTGTAACATGTTTTTATGTATTTTCTCTTGCAGGCTAGGGGAAGGGTAGAGCGACACGTCTCTTGGTCTGGGGTCCAAGCATTGTGGAAGCGTATGTGCTCAAATGTCCAAGACAGGGTGCGGGACATAGGTTTTGGTCCTTTCTTGAGTCTGCATGTGCTAAAGGCAGACAAGGCCTTGATGATGGCCCTGGCCGAAAGGTGGTCACCAGTCACGTGCACATTCCACATTCCTATAGGAGAGATCTCGATCAGGTAGGGCCCTCATGCTTTCTTGGGGCTATACTTCTTATGGGAGGTATAGCCTACTTTCATTTTCCTATTTTTGTCTTTTATGTTTTGGTTTATTTTCCTTCTTTTAATCTTTGATAATATTGACTCTCTAGATTCTCTGTTTTGTAGGTGTGGTGTTATGAGCACTTCTCATCCTTAGCCCCCACATAGAGGGGTGAGGAGGTGTTCCCTTTCCCTTGTGTTGCAAGGTAGAAGGTCTCGAACACCCACCATAAGGTTTCCAAACCCATTTGCACCTTCCGATGAGAACTAGACCTCCTAACAGTTGATCAGGTAAGTACATAATGCTTTCTCTTATTTAATAGATTTATTATTATTATTATTATTATTATTTCAAATCATTATCTAACTCCTATTGTGTTTTGTGCAGGTCAAGTGCCGCCCATGGACCCGATGGGTCTTGGATAGAGATACTACTCTGGACCAAACCTCAACCTAGGCTTAGTCCTGTTAGAGGGTCGTCTTGGTTGCCATTGACGAGGTCACCATGTACTTTGAGGAGAGGTGTTGGTGCCAGGTCTGGGTGGGAGTGGAGGATTTTGTGATCCCGAACTCACCTCCACGGGTCATTAACACTGAGGGAGAGTTCGGCAAGAAGAAGAAAGGCATTGGCGCCTCAGTCTTCCTAGATTGGGCCAAGGACTATAGCGAGTGATGGGCCACTCAGTCTTGTGGGCTTTTGGGTGGCCCCATCAAGCCACAGGTGAGTTTGTTTCATCTTTTATTTACTTTACTTTCCTTTTAAAACATTTGATGATTTTTGGGTTTGTTTGGCTCTATCAGGCAACTGGGGCACAGCCTATAGAGGAACCCGCACCTCCTACTAGAAGGGGAAGGAAGAGGAAGGCTCTTGCCGCTGAGCCTGACCTAGTAGGGATGGTGCTTGAGGTGGTTATTGTGACCAACCTCGAGGGTGGGGTCAACGAGGAGCCATTGCCCAATGCTGAGCTCCCTGAGGGGTGGGTACCTCTTGAGGGAGTGACCTAGGTATGGTTTGTTTTATTTTAGTGATGTTTTAAAACTTACGAATTTTAGAATTCTTGACAAAGTTTGTGTGCTTATTACAGGTTTCGATGGAGGTGTACCTGAGTGCCCTCCAAAAGATGGCAAGGTGCTTTACCCTGGTGGGGCAAAAGCAGTAAGCTCACTTGACTGAGGTTGAGGCTTTGAAGGAGAGCCATAGGAAGGAGGTCGAGGAGGTAAAGATGTAAAGTTATTTTTTTAAGAGTATTTCCTTTAAAAGGTTCTGACATGTATATTTTTTATTGTTTTACAGTTGAAGAGGCAGATCCCCATTCCTGGGGGTGTAGGTGGTGATGCAGGGGACACCGAGATGCCCTCTACTGAGGCTGGAGTGGGACCTGAGGTGCACACAAAGCTGGTGCCTAGTGGCATTGTGGAGGTGGCTCCTTTGTAGACCGACGAGAGTCCACTCAGGACCAAATCGAAAGGTGGCACTGTTGTACTCCTTGGCGACGCTAAAGTCCGATTTGGAGTAGGCCACTCATACTCTAGGAAGATGAAGCACATGGGCAAGAAGGGGATAGTGGAGCTCATAGATCGTGGCTCCGATGATTGACTCAGATGATGTCAGCGCCTAAATTTTGACTCGGGTCATGTGATAGCATAAGGACAGCATAACAGCATTTAGGCATCAAGACTCTAAGCACCCTTGGTTTAGGAAGAGCAAACCTGGACTCTAGGAGGTTAGGGATTCCGAAAGAGGTCTACTCTGGATGCTCCAATTGTAAATGAACCAGTCAAAGGACCTTATTACAGCCCAAAATGCACCATTTCAGGACAAACCCTAATCTCTCATTAAAGTATCAACAAGACTTTGAGGGTCCACATTTAAGAACCCCATCTAGGTCATCAGCAAGTTTTACACCTCCTATAAGCATTTCTCCAACAAAGCATCACAGATGGAAAAATTACCATTTTGCCCTTACCTTCAAAGGCCTAGAACTCACTATTTGTCATCCAAGTCACTGAATTTCTTTCGTCTACATAAACCTTCCTACCATGAAGCATCATGATGAAGAAATCTCATTTTCACCTTTTTCAACCCACGGGCAAAAATTACCATTTTACCATTTTCACTTCAGAGCATTTACCCCCAGACCCTTAAAGGATCCCCGAAGCTTCTTTTGTAGTCCGAATGGTGTAATTTCAGATCCTATGCTTCCCTGAGTATCCCTGCTCCAGGGAACACATCATAAATTAGACATTGTTCAAGAACAACAACTGCCAATTTCTCAACTCATGATAACCCTAACCAAGAAATGACCCTTGCAAGAGCTCTTAGAGATTCATTTGACCTCCAAATCCAGAAAGGTCGATTGTTGTGCCTCGGCCCCGACCTTAGCTACAAATCTTTAGGTCTGAGAAAGGAACTTTGAAATCTTGAGCCCCTACAAAATCTCAAATCTTCCCCAAGGGGTTAAAAAGCTATTTTGTTGCATTTTACTCATACGGAGCCAGAATGCTCTCCAGACCTCTAAATCAGGATCAATCGATGTCCATCTCTTTGGAATCACAAGGCCTTTGAAAAACTATCTAAGAAGTGTGAACTTTCATGAAACTGATCTGCTTAGATTCCCTCAAAAACTCTAAAAAGAGCAACAAATCATATCTAAAAATCAGGTGTTCAACTGACTCCCGAGAGTTCATCTAAATTCATAAATCCAGTTTGTTAGTGGCCACCCCACTGTAAATTCAGAGCCTCCAAACTTTCAAATTTGCACTGGATTATAGAAATCTTGTAGCCCAAGCCATCATTTTTGCCCAATCCAAGAAAAAACACTTTTCGTCTGTATTTGGCATGTGAATGCCCTTAAAAATTCTCCTAGACTCAGAATGCAGCCAGGTCAAGCCCATTTTCTCAGTTTCACCCCTATCCTCAAAATAAAATTCATGAACTCCTGATTCGAAGAATGTCTGATAACTCAATTCCATCAGCCTTTCAACAACTATAGAAATTCAATCTCTCTAAGCTACCCTGCTTCAAAAAATCCTTGGCAACTTCACGGGAACCCGATATCCAATCTATCAATTCTTATGGCTCTGAGACTCCCAAAGCTTCAATTCCCCCAAATTTGGTTCACATCTGAGAGTCACAGAAAAACCAGCAGAATTTCCAGCTCTGAATTCCCCAACTGCCTAAAAAAGGGTTTTTGACCCAGTTTTCTACTCGGGCACCGTAATTCAGCATAGTTGAAGGCTATGGCTCACCCGAATCAGGGACCATATTTCACTTAACATTTTTTAGGATCAATTTACCATCTCACCCTATCAGGGTACACATGAGAGCTTTTTGAGTCAAAAAACCCTCATTTCACCCCTTTACCCTTTTCGTAATTTGGTTCTGATTGGACCAGCGTAATCGGAGCATCTAAAACCTCTAAAAATGACATTGACTGAGTCAACTTCCGAGCTCAAATGCTCGCAAGGTGTGATGATAGAGAGAGGGTTCAAAAACCCTATAAGCAATAAATATCATTAATGAACTAAGATTTTTCAACTTAGCTCATTAATGACATTTAATGCATTCACACCTTAAGGAAAATTATGCCTACCCTTTGGATTGCAATCTTCCCATCCTCTCTCTCACCCACAAGCTTTAGATCAATCTCTTGAATTTCAAATCCTTAGAGAACCCATCACACCCTCCCATTTGGCATCCAATGCATCCCCCTTGAACATTGCAACCAATGGGGTTTTGTCAAAAGGCATCCCCCATCTCTCCTGTCCACCTCTCCCCATCCATACTCATTAGCACACCCCTCATATCACCCTCCATTCAACAAACACAAACCTAATCCTACCCTCCATCTAGCCACCTCACCTATCCATGTCCCTTAGCTCAAAACAATCCCAACCCTTCACCAAGATTCAATCCTAGCCCTCCACCTATTTTAGGATAAACATCATCCTAGTCCTCCACCTAACAAACCCCAAGCTCAATCTCTACCCTCCATTGCACCAATTTGGGGCTATAAATAATCCCAAATTCATGCATCCTTGAGTTAGCAATAAGAACCCTAAAAATTTCTAAGGTAAAGGAAGAAGAAGAAGGAAAAGAGGAAGAATTTCACAACCCTAGGCCACTTTGGACCCAAGGTAAGCCTAAACTCAAGTTCAATTCACCCCCTCCCTTTCATTATATATCAATTTAGCATGTTTTTATGATGTCCAATTCATGCTAGAACACTGCTCTAACTCGGCTTACATAGTAGAGGCTCAACAGCCTCTACTTGCTTTCATTTTTAACCTATTTCCATGTTGATTTTCTTGTGATTTTTGTAGAGGTCTTCTTGAGACCAAATTTGACTATGTTAGACTAGACATATATGCTAGATACTAGATTTAATTTCATGATTTATAGTGTTGTGGAAGGCCTCGAGATGGCCCTCCAAACATACCCTTAAAATCGGGTCTTTTGTGACCTAGTTTTGATGAATATTAGTTTATTTTAGTTTGAATTTTCTATGCATGATATGAAGCTCAATTTTTTATATGATGTTCATGTATATGTCCCCTGCTAGCATGCTTAATTTCACAATTTTTTAAAACCATAAGGGTTCCAAAATTGAGAAAATTGGCTACTGGATTTTTTCCCAGGAGTTGAAAAAACAAGTGTCAGAAGAAGAATCAGGCGTTGAGATCTGGGACCCACCCCAGGGGGAGCCCTGATTCTTCTCCAACCCTGTCCCATGGCAAAATTAGCATCTGAAGTCCATTCCTGTGCATGTGCACCTCTGTGGGTCCTTATTTCTATCCTAATGCTTGAATTTAAATTCAAGCGTTGGAATGAATTTCAGGCGTTAAGCCTAAGTTAAATATCATGTTTTCAAAAATTAAATTAAATTTGTGTGTTCCCTAGGTGTAGTAGAAGGACCCAGGAGAAACCTCACTCCTCTAGGCCCCACTTTGGTGGCCCAAAATCCTAAGTTGGCTTTTGGTTTAGCACCCAATGCCTGATTTTCACCCTGAATTTAAATTCAGGCATTGAGAAATCAAGCATTAGGCCTATAACAGATGACCATGTGGCCTACTTTGGGAGATCTTATCTCCACGTGGCCCAAAGCCAGGTCCCCTAGGGTTGTATAATGCAACTCTAGGAAACTTCCAGTAACCCAAACCATGGGTCCCATAGTGTTGGAACCCACCAAACCACCCCCAAAAGATTGCACAAAGGTGCTAATCTGATCAGCTTCCCCAACACCAGATTTTCACCTTGAATTAAAATTCAGGCATTGGAAAATCAGGTGTTGAGATAAAAAAAAATAGGTGTTAAGCCTATGAGACAGGAAAAAAAATTCCTTCCCTCTCCTCTCCCTTCTATTAGGGTTAACACCTAACCCTA